>OX940813.1:147500-245000 GCA_954870605.1 Acer campestre
GGGGTGCTGTTTAGCCTGTTCGGTCGGGAGTTGGCCGAGACCTAGACGCACATCATGTGTGGTCCCGGTTTCCGGTCCCCCGATCCGACGGGAAAAGAGACTTGAGAGAACTAATAGCCCTCGCTACGACATACCAATGTTCTCATTACCTTACAGGTTGTTACGAAAGGCATCCAATGCATTTAGTACAGCTGACTTCATACCAACCCAATCGGAAACTAAACCCTCCACCTCCCCTTCCCCTCTAAGCTCCTTCCCTTAGTAACTCCTTAACCCGCCCAGGAACTGGTATCTCTCGTGAAACCTTCCCTTGGCTTAGTCTCGCTATCTCCGTCTTCCTTCCCAGCCTTTCGGAACAATAAGTACTGGAATGAGAACTTCACAAATTCATTTCTGTTTTTCCGCCTCCTTCAATAGACCCCCTATTTCTGGTAGTGGGGCGGGTTACGCTTGAAACCCATGGTTTGATAGAAATCTTACTTTCCGGTAGACTGAACACTTTCTCTTTATAGACCACCGAGCAGACCCTGTTCCCTTTTTTTTTATAAGGGCGGACAATCTTTGAAGTTTCCAATTTCTTTCTGATCCTCCAGTGTGGAAGGTGCTGAGCCTCCTAAGTTAAGGTCAAATACAAAATTCATCTGGATTTGGTTCCCGCTCGTTCGTACTCATGGAGATGGCTTTCCTTCCTTTCTAACTGGCACCGAAGCCAAGGGAATGCATTTCAAGAAGAGACAACCAGTACGCCTACTTAGCAATTCCTCGTAAATAAAGATGCCGAAAGTCAGACAATAGATAGAGAGTCTCAGATCATAAGTAGTTCTTTGAAATAGAAAATAGGGACCTTTTTCACCGAGTTCCGGGGGTGGCTTGGATGGTTTGTTTGCCGGGATGACACTCGCTTGGTTTCCCCCCTTGGGGAAGAGAACCCGTCTTAGGCAGCTCCTGTAGTTCATTTGATTTGTCCAGAAAGATCTTTCTATTTAAAGTAAGGAGATGTAGCAGGTTTACTAAAAAGAAGATCCGGGAGTCCCGCGTGGAAGGGCTCCGCTCTCGCTCAAGGATCTAAGACTAATGTACTGGACTGATAGCGCACTGCTTGGTACCCTAATAGTTGACTAAAAGGATTCCCTACTCTCTGTCCTGTTGGTCTAATCCGACGGATATGTGCTACCATTCATAAAAGGCTATTCGATAGCTGCTGATTCGAGAACAAGGATTCATTGTGCAGCTGAGTCAATAGGAGCCGTGCCGGTTGGGGGAAGCGAGGATGGTATTTGTAATCCCCGAACCTGGGCAAAGGCCCTTTCTTTTTCTACGCAAATACAAGTGTCAACTTGTTCCGAAGGGCTCTGAAGTCAAGATGAATATGCACGAGCTAGCACTCGGATTAGGAAAACTGGAAACCTAAACCTTCTTTTATGTCCGGTCATAACCCGTGAACTTTGGGATGGGTAAGAGCTCCCCGAAGCGCTACCTGCAGGGGCGCTAGTCAACAGCTAACTGACCAAACATACCCACCACTAACGCAATTGTTGCTTCGGAGTTAGCATTCATAGCAGATTCAATCCCTCCCCTCACAATTGATGAAATTCCTAAAGGCAGTCTCACATCTTTCTTAAAAAGAAGATATTCTCGATTTCTTTTTGTTCTTTGTACAAACCCTCGGTAGGGAGGTTTATATTATTATATAGAATCAATCTCGGTTCGACTTACCGGATCTGGAAAGTGCTGGTTCGAGCCCAGCTCGTGCCCTAAGCAAGACATTCTGGTCATAGAGTGAATATCGATGAACTCGTCTATATGCTTAACACTGGCAATTCATCTGCGCCTCCTCCTGTTGACAGTAGTAGTGCAGACCCTGCTTAGACATGCGAGGCTGGTCCACGGCATTCGATTAAATAAAGTCAAATCTATATAGTGAATATATTCTTGTAATAAAAGAAGAACTGCTAGCTACCTACGGAGAAGAAGTGAGAGGTGCCGAAACAACTGCCGCATACCAAAAGACTGAACAACAACCCGGGAAGAGGAGATTTTACCTGAACTCTGTCTCTCTTCCACTCCTTATGGGCAATAGCGACCCCGTATAGAATAGACGTGCCAACGAACGGGCGATTCTTCTTCAACTATAAATCGAATATGAAAAGGGCGAACTTACTGAAGAATCGGTGACTAAAGCGCTTTTCTGGTAACATATTCCTCCTCATTAAGTGGCTGCACACACCGACTGGTGCCCCATTTACCCAGAGTAATGAGACTATGTATAGCGGTCACTTGACCGCCTATGAATGAGATAGCTTCAAATCCAAGACTTACCTGTCTCCCCTACCCCTCTGAGATTCATCTTGATTGGATTTGTCTTTCTCGGAACCTTCCCTGACCTTTTCTTCTCTTAAAAGATTTCGTATTAATTAGTGCAAGGGGGCCTTCTTTCTTGAAGTTGTAATGGCACAAGAGGACGATTCTAGGCTTCAGAGAAGCAAACCTGTGCTCCCTTTTTCCAGTTGTAGCAACTCAAGTCCGTAAGCGGGTTCAATTGAAAATCCAAGGTTTTCTCGAATCAATAAAAATAGAATAATAAGGTCAAATCTTGCTATTCCACCTTTCGCTGCTAGTTAGTGGTCTTGCTGGTGGTAATGAAATTAGAAATTCGTCTTGGTTAATCCTCCCACCGAACCTATTCTTATAGCCTTTCCTTGCCCAAGAAAGCAAGGGCTATGCTATAAGAACAGAAGGAAAGGCTTGGTTTAGGGAACCTGCCCCCCCAGTCGCTTTAGAGAAGACTCCACCAGAAGCTGTGAACTTTACTTCGCTTCACCCAGGGGTTGGATTATCGTATTTAGATCTCTGGACGGAAGCCGAAAAAAGTAACCTGTGAAGCTAATCTCGATTCAAATCTGTCACCCATTGCCATTGGCCGGTCTCAGTTGCTAATCGCTGATCCTATGACTAAGCATTTGATCCTTATTAGGTAGCCTTTTTTGACAATCCATCTATCTATTTTCTTTATGGGATCGTCATGCAACCATTAAGGGGTAAGGTTGAGCAGTTTAATGACCTTACATATGTGTACCTCTACATATCCAACGTACGTTCGCAGTTCGATTTCCTCTTCTTTCGGGCTCTCCTTTGTGTGGCCAGTTTCAATCAGGTTTTATCTAAGAGTTTTTCCACAAAGGGCAGTTCATCGCTCTCAGACTAGTGGAAAGATATATTCATTTAGAACATGGGATTGGTTTTGTGCCCATCCCTCTGGTCCCATCCATGGAAGTTAGCCTTGATCCTCCAGCTGCAGTAGGCGCGGACGTGTGAAGTTGGTGACCACATAAGAAAACTCTATGAACGTTCTCCCAAGACCGAGAGCAAAGAGCCGACCATTCCTGACCCTGGGAGTACTGCTCTAGCCCCTTTCTCGCATTGGCTGCTTGCTTTGCACGATAAAGGCTCCTTAACGGCCTTTTGTTTAACGTTCGTTCCCCTTACTGAATCTTCAGTTTGTGTACAGCTATACCGAAATGAGGCAGGTCGGTGAGGGTGAGAAAGAAGTCCTGCTCTGCTGACCTGTCTTAAGCAAAGTGAGTTGACTTCGTCATGTAGTTTACCGAAGGTCTATCCATGAGAGTGAGCCGAATGACACAATGTCTCATTACTGAAGGACTAAAAGCAGAAGTCCTTAATCTACTATTAGCAGCTAAAGGAATGAGGCTTCCTCCCTCATGAGATAGTATAAGCTAGTATTAGACATCTATTATCACTCTTACCCGGCCCCACATTCCCTCCCTCTCATTCACTTACTTTGCTACGAGTACCTTGACCCGATTCGAAAAAGAACAAGGTTTCTTCCTTCAGGAAAGCGGGTAAAGAGTCTCAAGACTAAGGGCCCTACAACTCCCATTCACTCTCGATCTATCCCGGCGGTGGGATCAAAGCATGACCCGACCTCGACCTATCTTGCTTCGGGGCAGGAGGTACAACAAAGAAAGAGAACTCATTCCTGGCGGCGGGTTACCTACGACTTAGACCTACTACTACTGTTCTCACTCATTGACATAAGTAAAAGCTACCAGTTCCTTACTCAAAGAACTTGTACCGGTACTCTTGAGTTCACAACCCTAAAAACCTTAGATTAGAGTAGAAACTCGATCCTACTAATTACGTAGAACCATGAACCATCGATCGAGTGAGTTCGAGGTGGTTCATGCTTTTTATATAACTCGCTGTACGCTAAGGCAAAGGTTGTAACCATGCGTCATGCGTGCCGTAAGCGGGCTCTGGTGGGGGAACCCGTAGGAAGGGGGGAACTCTGCACTGATGAACTATTTCAAATAAAAATCTTTGACCCAGCGATGGGCTGAACTAGGCCCAGCCACAGTTCAAATGGTATCCGAGTAGCCCAGCAAGGGCGTTAAGGCTTTCCTTTCCTGTTCTTGTATTTACTGAGTCACTCATCTTTCCAGGCCTTTCTTTCTTTCACGTATGGGTCAATTGCCTTTGCTTGCATTCCCATCATCTGTGCGAGTTTCTTTCTTTTTCTTTTGAAAGTATATTTCAGAAGAAAAAGAAAAAGAAAGATGCACAAACAAAAGGGGATTTGGTTTAATCGAAAAAAGAGTCCAGTGCACTAGAGAAAGACTCTTGTGCAGAGGAAGGGGGATCATTATAATTATTGCTATCTCCATCTCTCTTCTTAGATTCTGAATCATAAGACGTTCCTTCTTTAGGTACCTCGTCTTGAGGGTTCCCCCCTCCCCTCCCATCTACTCTTTTACTTTGATGATCCTTTATTTCATTCAACGCAGAGTTGGTTGCGGGGCAATCCATTTTCGATGCTTCCGCCTCTGCTTCCATCTGTTTAATTAAGGAGTATTCTTCTCCTTTTGTTGTGATGTTAAAGTCTTGCTTTACAGCTTCACGAACTGAAGATACTTCTTGTTTATCTCCGAGAGCTGCTTTTTTATTGGATAAGATATCCTCAAGAGTCTCGTTTGCCTTTTGGTCTAAGGCAGTTAGATCTTTAGGAGAATCTTTTTTCATTGCCCTTCCTTAATCTATTACTAGCTCTGCCCGCTTTTGCTCACTGTTTTACGGTGAGCGGGACTTAATGAAGTCTTGGTTTACTTCTGAAGAAAATGGAGCGGGTTTTCCGCTCTAATTATTGCATGTGTTAAGCATATAGCTTGTACTCTCTCTATTCGTTCTGCCCCCCTTTCCCTCTGTCAACGGGGAGCAACCTCATTCTCGAACGAACGACCACTTATCTTTCTGTCTAGGTCTGCCTCAACGAGCTTTGCTACTTCAACAAGGAGTGGAAAGGGGCCCCCTATCATAGGCGACCGAAGGCACAGCCTGTTTAACAACAGCAAGAAGAAGGACATTTTTCTCTTCTCTCTATACGAAATTTCTGATACGCGAAATCTGGCCGAAAAAACTCAACCTGTGAGAGCTCATTCCCTTTTTTAAGCAATGAATGATTTTTATACGACGATAGGATACCACCGGATGCGGTTTTTGTTATGAACTGACAAGATCTAAGTCTCCCCTTCCGCAGCTCACTAGAGTGACTTCCGCTCACTCGGGCGCAATACCAATTGCCCCCTTCTTTCGCTTCACCTTGATGTCGCAGATCAGCTGTGTACAGATAGCCTTACAGAGGGTTTAGAGAGAGAAATAAGACAGCTACAGCTAGAGACAGTAAGATAGCTAGAGAGAGAAAAGGGCGCCCCTTACTATAACTCCAACTGTCACTGCAACAAGTTCGAAGGCAGAAGCAATTGAATCTGCAACTGGCTAGAAAACTCTTCCTGCTTAGGGATACAACCACAACCTATGGAAACTCCCAATGGCTGACTTACTCCAGTATTGCTTTGATAACTTAACTTGCTTGCTACTTAGGGACTCTAACCCCTATAAGTCGAACTCGCTCGCAGGTAGGGAGAAATGGAACTCCATGTAAGCTTTATCCAATTGGCTCACAAGAAACAGGAATGGCACGGGAAAGAGATGCCACTCTATTGTTAAGGGCAAGAACTGGTACTGCTACGAAAATCCTGCTAGACTGGCTTCCACTTATGGTATTCCTGTTTCAACACCGAAGGAATCAAAAACTGGTCAAGTAAATCATATCTGCATTCCCTTTCCTCTTTGACTCAATATCTCCCATCCCATGGCTTTCTATTCACCTATACCCTGGCTTTCTTCATAAGAAGAGGGGAATGAATGCGCTTACTTAGAACTCCTTGTCGCTCGAAAGCAGAAGCACTTCCAATGTACTAGTAAGGAACTATCACGGTATGGCTTGCATTTGCCAACTGAAAAGGAAGGGGGAACTGCTTCAAAAGGAACGACAGCTTCCACGCACTCATACCTTAAAAAGGCAGAAGGAAGACCAAGGACTGGAACTGCAACTCCAAAAGATATCTTCTCTTACTTAAAGATAGCTCGGATGAATCGACACGGAAGGAAACAGAGAGGAAAGACTTAAAAAAGCTTTACCGTGCTAACCAGAGCAGGAACATCCAAATGGAAGACCAAAGGGCAAGAGCTATTTGAAAGTTGCTAAGCCATCTGTTCTGGTCTTCCTTGAAGCTGAAGTGGTCCTATCTGATGCGGGGCATAGTGCTTTCAGCGAAGCTTCTGGCGTCCCAAGAAGGACATAAGTCTAGAAAGTTAGAAAAAAGGAAGCACATGAAGCCATAGAAAGACCAAAAGAAGCATTCTCATCCCCTACAGAGCCTGTCTGGCCCCTTATAGTTCCGTATAAGATTGAGGCGCGCTCTTACTCATCAATAGGGCAGCTAGCTTTGGATCAATGCTCTCAGAAGCAAGTAGTATGCTAGGCTCTGTCCTCCCCTTCTCAGGGGGAAATTCCGCTTTGCTTATGAGAAGGTTAAGCAAGATGTGAAAATTGTCTCAACCAGGTCGAAGGCCAAAGCAGGAAGTCGTGAGAATTCTTCGCCAGCCAGCCCGCAAGAGGAAGTGTAGTTACAAGACGGCGGACGGGTAGGTGCAAAGAAAGTAGGAAGCATCTTCTTACGCCTTTCTTGCTTCTAGGCTTGCTTCATATATATGGCCAGGTCACAGGAATGCTTCTTAGGCTTACAATTCCGAGTCAACAACCGTAACTCGAGCACTTAGCCCTAGTTCTTGCTCTTTCCTTCCTTGCAAGGGGCTGCCTGTGTGCCTACTAATATTGACCTCAATGGTGCGCTAACTTGAGAACTAGGATTTGCCAAATTCGTATTAGGCTATGCAACAATTCGACCACTGTTACTGTACTCGATATCTCAGGCTTATCCTACGGAAATTATGGCTTCGCTTTTTCCTGGTGATGGATATAGTCTCGATGACTTTGCCCAAGTATTGCATAAAACATACATACATTGGATATTTGTTGTTTAAAAACAGGGAATTTTGTGAGCCCCTTTCCTCTTTTAGGGAAGGCTATTGCTATTTAGCAAGTGAGTCTGGTCAGCATGCTCCGAAAGAGAAGACTAATTTGCAATCCCATTTTCCCCCGGATTCCGCGCTTCTTTCGAACTAGCAAATGGACTTTCTGAGCCAAGAAGGGAACTAAACTGATCAATCCAACGCAATAATCCCGGCTAGGCATCAGGCTCGAGTCGGGATCACTAACAGAATAAGAAAGAAACTTAGTTTCCCTTACTAAAAAAAAAGAAAGTAGGGTATAGGATAACTTCCTTTCAAGGAAATAGGATTCTTATTCTTAACCTAAGGATACCGAAAGAAAGACAACAAGACTTGAAGCCTGAAAAGAAGAAGTTTGCTCTTCCGACCCAACCGGCTTTTGCGTGCTATTCCTTCAGACCTGGTTCAGGGCTAATATAAATAAAGCACTAGCCCGAGGCTTACGTAGTGAAAAAGGGCTTTAGCGGCTCTTCTCCTCAACCTGTTCAATTGGAGCTAGCTATAGCACGCACTTTTTCTATGCTTTATTTACTTACTATTTACTATAGAGGCGGAGTTCCCCCTCAACAACTTGACCCTACCTACCAACAGACTTTAGTACTACTTACTCTCCAGCCGGTCCTTCTTCGGCCACTTCTTCGAACGATTATGAAAGAGTTGGAAGGCCTTCTGCCAATTGAGAATGATCCATTAATATAATTAATATCAAAATCAAATTAAAAATCTTTTTTTGAGATGGAAGCCATTACTAAGAGTTACACGACTTTTGTCGAAATGATGAGCCTGCTCCCCCTGAAAGTCTCAACTACCTGAGGCTAAGGCGGATTTGTCAACGGCGGTGTTGCTGGCAATGATTATAATAGCTATGGCCTTTGCTCAAACCTACCTGATTAGAAAGATAAGGCGCCTTGACTTAGCCACCTTCAGTTCCCGAATAGAAAAAAGAAGGATCTCCGGTTTCAAAAGCCCTAGATATAGATGTCCGGTAAGTGCTTCCTTGGATTAAAGCACATTCCGGGAGTGAAAGGCCATAGGGCTCATAGACATTTTATATTTCCGATCTTTCCTTTATGGTAATAGGGGGATCATAGATCTCTCTTTTCAAACAAACAAAGTTGGCAAAGTGAGAACGCTGGTTCCGCAATAACCAAATCAATCCAATTCTCAAGGGGAGAGGGGTCCGTATCCATTTTGGGACTTAACTTAAGGATTTAGGGATCCCTCAAAGGACCGGGTTCAGGCTCAACCAAGTCTTCGTCCACTTGTTCTTGAACCAGATCCATGCCTTGGGCTTGAGTCCCAGCTTCGGTAGGAGTCCAAACAGCATTATCCATTTCTAATTCCTAATTATCATATTTATATTATTTATTATTTGACGATTGTGTTCTCGAAGATGTATCACTTGAAGGAACACTATCTGAACCAAAGGGAAAGGGCAGCATATTGATTGAGAAAATGAAATTCCCTCCCTTCACTCCGTCAAGCCTGTATGAGTAGTGAAGAACTCTAGAGAACTGTGGTTGGTTGTTGGTTGTTGACTCACGGAAAGCATGGGACTTTTTGGGCATTAATGAACACCAAATCAGGTGTTTTGTTCTTCTATTATATGATATTATTTATTTCGCCAAATCGGGTGTAAGCTATAGTACAGACAGGTGTGGTGTGGTTTGGTGTAACCGGTGGTCTGAGGAACTAAAAAAACTGGACCCAGATTGGCAGGCTGCACTACGTATCCCTTTTCGTAATGGCAGGAAGAACTCAAGCGTCGCTGTCTTCAGTTCTGTTCCTCTAGTCGATCGAGCCCAAAAGATCTAATTACGGACTGGTAGCGAAAGCACCACCCCAATGGCTTGTTTTTTCGTTTCCGCTGTAATAGCTTGATGAGAAAAGGAGCAAACTATCAGCCTTAAAATCCTTACTAAAGCTTCCCCTACTCAAATTCGAAATTCTTAATGTTTGGTGCCGCGCAACCTTTGATAGGAATTTCTCCCACGGGTGGATGAACAACAGAATTTCTTTCTCTGACCCCTCCTTGAGCACAGGTCGAGTAAATATTGCATATTACCAACTCCCTTCCAAGTGAGTGAGGTAAGCCCTTCTTCTCTTCTTCTGACTAAGAAAGGGGGTCGCCCCCGAAAAGATAAGATTTGCTTTCTTCTTGCTCCTGAGCCTGAGAATGAGATTCCTACCAAGGCTTGACGGAGTTAAGATATTGAATATGGTTTATGAAACTCCAGAACTGATAACAAGACCTAAGGCTCGATGCAATTGAGTTAGTCAGCAAAGACAGCAACCGAAACTACTAAAGAATATACAAATCACTTAGGAAGGGCATAAGACTGGACGACTCGATCTATCAACTTAACTTCGTTCAATTCAACTCACGTCGAACGTCAAGCCTTACGTTGCCCACCTGCACTTTCTGGGCGAGCAACTACTGGTTCAGTTTACTTATTAGCTTTCTGCTTGCTTTGCTACTACTGGCTCAGTCTTCATATGGGATATGCCTTCAACAGCTAACAGCGGGAACATACCAAACAAAGATAACCGGAACTCGCCCTTCTTCACGGTATGAGTTAGTTCTTTTGTTATATTCTAAAATAGCTTGGCAGTTCTAGTTCAGTTCTTAATGCTGTAGTTGCGGGGGAAGGAGGCCTGAAGGCCGCTTGAAAGCGAGTAACCGGGGACTTACTGCTAATATATATCCTAATAAGACCGGACTAGATAACTATAACTATCCTAAGACAGAAGCGAGGCAAGACCCCTTCGCAGCGGAGCTCTTGGGGTAGAGTCGAGTGATCATAGGAAGCAGTTCTACTTATTAGTTATTAGCTACCGAGTTCGGGACAAAGAGCAAGTAGTCTTACAGTTGCCTGCCCTCATTCCCGAGTCGCATTAGCACAAGCCACGAGCGAGCAGCAGGTTCGCGATTTCCAAGTTCTCCTTATTAGAAGTCAAAGCCCTAGAGCACGGAACTAGAAATCCTAGAAGTTACTTGCACTTTTTCTTACCGGACGAGCTAACCTAACGAGCTTCCCTTCTACTACCGGAAAGAGGAGTTTACCACCGCCTACGCCTACATATTCCACTCACTCTATCCTCTTTCATCCTATTCCAAGGCGAGGGAACGGGACTTCTATCTTTCTATACAAAGCGGGACTTTACTCTGAAGCTAACTAAAAAGAGCTTAAAAAAGAGTTCCGACTTCAGTTACAGTAGCAGGCGAGCAGAAAGGCTAAAAAGAAAGGAAATCTAAGCAACTGAACCTGCCAACTGTCTCTATCTCCAAAGCCGAAGATTCTATTTCACCGCTAACCGTAATCAAAGTTTTGATCTCCCCTAAGACTCTTTCAAGCCGAAAGGAGATATTCTACGAGTCGCCGGCCTTGAACCTTCGGATCATTTGCCCGAAAGAGATTTAAAAGTGACTTCTGGGCTTGTGCAAGTTTTGATGTTCTTACTTAGGCTACTGCTATTCATTCTTTATTGTCAACTTCTAGGATAGACGAAAGATTCTCAAGTAGAGGCTTTGTCTAAATTACATAGGGGAAGAAAGAGGAATTTACCATTGAAGAATTTAGAGAGCTTATAGGGAAGCTACGCCTTACCGGAATGGAATAGTAAGGTACGTGGTTCCTGGGGGACCTCACATCCACGACGACTTACAAAGCATCATTTTGCTAATGAGGGACGGAAACGTGAAAGTACTTTCCAAGAGTCACTTTGACAGAAAATTTCGCTGTCATTCAGTTAGTTATAACATTTGAATTACTAAAAAGTACTTTCTATTTGAAAAAAGAAATGAAAATCATGGAATCTTGATCCGGAAGTGACTGAACTCCCTTTTGAGCTAACTGCATCGGTTATGCCGACAACTATTCTCTAGCAAAAGAAATGACCTAGACTAGACCTCGTCTACCGCATCAAGACAAGAGGAAATCCCGATCCCGCATTTGAGAAAGTTTAGCTATGCCCACAGCTCTTTCAAAGGAAAGCAGTCTTCTCAAGAAGAAAGTCACAGTCACACCGCTAATAGGCGGAAGAAAGCCCTTCCTGCTATCGGCAGGTATTGCGCATCGCAGCAGTCTAACCGTGCTTTGGGCACCGGGGGGTACAGCGAGCGGCTCAGTCAGCACAGCTCTAGGCACACTCAACCAGCCTAGGAAGAACACAACTGTAGTAACTAGTGAAGCGAAGCGTTCTAACAATAAGGGTGCTAAGCGCACACCGCGCAGCCTTCATTGATTGTACTTATTTCGTTATATGTGTGCCAAAGTGGCACACATATGCTTCCAAATGCGGTTGAATGTCCGCCGGCGGAGTGCATGGTGTAGGTATGGTTAGGTGCTTTGACGCTCGCAAACATTGAACTCAAGGAGCAACCCGAATCATGAAACCATCGGTGCATAAGGAAAGGCCTGAATAAAACGGTAGGACCATACCGAAAGGGGCAACAATGCGACAGCTAAATCGACTGGATCTGGATCATCCGGAACTACATCTAAATCTCTGACTATGGCGACTAGGACTCTCTTTGGATCACGATTTCAAAATGCCTGGATCGCTCTTCCGGGCCGGGTCGAGCCTTTCAATAGTGCATCGTATGTAGTAGTAGCGAGCAGTTCCTTCCCAGATCGAGAAGCTTGAGCAAGAAATTCCCCCATACAGATAGAGGCGCCTATAGCCTTGCCTCTGGCTTTGCCCCCTTATCTACTACGGGTGAATCTCTTCGATCCGGAATTTAACTATCCCTAAAAAAAGGCTTTGCTGCTGCTAGCTCCGCCACTGGGCCGACTTAAACTACTGCCATAGGTCCCTCTCTATCCGGGTCCTCACCCTCCGCCGGAACTCCTGCGGGCTAGAGAGATGGAACTACTGAAGCTGCCCCCTCTGCTTCTGGAACTGTAAAAGGGTTGGGGGCAATCACTTTTTAGATCATGGCTTGTAATCCCCCTTGACAACCGAGCTTGCCTAAGGACGGCGTAGAAGAGAAAAAGTCTAGGATTGAGATTGAGATCTGAGCAGGAATTTTTCCCAGGTGAGTGGCTACGTTCTAGGGTGGTAATTGGTTGCTTGGTCGAGCAGCTGCCCTTGGCAAGGAAGGGTTCCATAGCATCTGGGGCCGAGCAACGCAAACCGGGCCAGGCCCCAGTAGAGAGTCACCTTTCCCTCGACTTCAATCACTGCAAAAATGCCTTAGAGTCGATACGCTTAAGGACGGCCTGTTCCAAGTGCTTTCCTTTCCTGCATTCCTGCCTTTAGGAAGTACTAGATTCAGTCCTTTACCTTTCTATTATTATAAGAAGATCGACGAGTTGTCTTGTTTGTGATTTGCAAACGGTTGACCGTCCCGAACAATTTGGCTGTTCTGTGTATGGGAGTTGCAGAGGGAGAAAGGTTAATCTGCTCATAAAAGTGGAAAGTAGGGGAATAGTCCTTCAATCTTCTTTTAGCCTGAATATGGGTGCACTGAAAGCAACAAGCATCTTCATATCATGGCGGAAAAAGCAGAGTAGACCAGACGCTTTCTCGCCCTCCCATCTCATGTCTTTTCTGAACTAGATATGCCCGTGGGGGGACTACAGACTCCCTCAATAATAGGTAGGCAGGGTAGGAAAGCAAGGGTACGAAAAGAGGATTTGGCTCAAGAGAGGAAAGCGAAAACTTGGATTCGACAGCTCGAGAAAGCGAGAGAGAGGGAGTCCATTCCGACCTCGATATGTGGACAAGAGCAGGAAGGGCTGCTAATCAATACTGAGAACCTTGCACTTCCTCTCGTCAATCTTTAGGAAGCCAGGAGTTTGGGTATAGCAGGACTTGAATGGAATCTCGCTGACCGCGTCCTATAGGGATCTTCAGAAAGCAGCTAACTAAAGATAAGCTCCCACCCACAATAGGTAGAAAGGGGTCTGATTTTCCCTGTCCTCTTGGACTTTGCAATTGAAAGCAAGCTTGAAAGTTTGAAAGAAAGGATGAGGAGATCAAAGCCATTGAAAGGAATGAGACGTGAGAGCAAGTTAGAGGGTTAGAGGAGAGTGAAGCGAAGCTTGTTGTGAATAGGCTACTAGACTAGATAAGAGAGAATCCTCGTATGGAGCCGGCCTCGCAGTATAACCAACTCGTAAAGGCAAAGAAAGAGGAGATCTGATTCCCCTTTTCAAAAGCTAAAGACAAAAGAAAGAAGGGTGTGAAGAATGCCTCTGTCCACAATTGCAATTGTCAGCAGAAGAGAGAAGAGCAAGACAAGGCGAAAGGTAGTGAGGATTTCAAACTCTCGTTTTCGGCCCTTAGCCGAGGCCTTTTCGGGGATACTACAAGTATTCCCCTGTAAAATCAGTACATCTTCCTTTGGATCGAAAGGGATTCCAGGTATATTCCGAAGGCTAACTGAACTAAACGAGCCATCGAGAACGAGTTGTAAGTTAAGGTTTCAGTGGAGGATGCTGCTTCTTCCTTGCCTGTGAGTTCTCCTGCTGGTGGATCTCGTGCTTTCTTTTTTTGAGCACTTTTCACAAAGTAAACCTGAAGGAAGTCTCGCGTTTCATTATATTCTCCTTCTTGAAAATTTTTCTGAATTAGATCCTTGAATAAGATAAAAGAAGTGACTGCTTTCCGACTTTTCGTTAGGAAGGGGTCCATGTAGCTGCTGCGCCCGCCCCCTTCTTAGTCAATGGGGCAGCAGGTTCGGCATCTACTAGAAACTTTTGATTAGGAAAGAACTGTTTGTTTCACCCAAAATATGATGTGATAGTGCTCTTTTTGGCCTTGAAGCAGAGCGACCTCGTCTTGCTTGCTTCTGGTTTCTTATCTACCTGTCTGCAGAAGATTTGGGGAGCACATAATCAGCCTAAAGTTCAAGAGTCCTCTGCGCCTTCCTTCTTTTCCTATCCGTTCCCGTTGTTTTCGGGGAGCTGGGCAGAAGGAAAATAGGCTCCTAGCTAAAAGGTAGCTTGTCTCGCCCGGCTTAAAAATGGAAGGGCAGCAATCAAACGTAAATAAAGTTAAAAAGCTCTTTTTTGATGCAAAAATCCCGTGTATGTGGTAGGAGTAGTCGGAGTTCTTGTTCCTTACCTGGGATCGCACCTTGCCTTTTTATGTCTAGTTCCTCCTGCATAGCTTTTTGCCAACAGTTCACGGAGGTTGTTTACTTAGCTCAATCCCTTGCTTGTTCGGAACCGGTATTGTCAGACCCAGTTCCATGTGGCCGAATCTTTCGTTTTTGTACCCTTTGTTAGCTCTACGATTAGGGAGTACGTCACCTTCCCTTCTCTTGAGGAGCCTCGTCGTATGTTGAGTTTGTTTGTTAGTGAATCGGGAAGGTCAGGCGAAGCCGTTTAGTGTGGAAAGAGTGGCGCTTTGATTGCTTTTTATGTGTAGTACCATACGAGGTAGTTATTGCCTTACCTAACAAGGCAATAACCCATTTTGGTGTGATGCATTTGTCGAGAGTCGGTTTAGTTACAATCTCAGTCTTCGTCGCATCAATCATTCTCACTATCGCTCTCGCGGAATTGATTCGCGAACTCGAAATAACCCGTATCAGACACTAAGGATTTAGGTAATGAAATAGAAAGCCCTAGCCAGTGATGATATAGTCTTTTTTTTGTTTTGGCTGCTTGTAGGGTAGTTCAGTTGCTTATGGGATATCTTCAAAGACTTATCGGCCAAAACGGGTAACGGCGGCTACTGCCTCGTGCCAATAGGAATGTAGGGCAGCCCTTCGCACTAAACCAATAGAAGAGTGGAGCAGCCCCTCGTATCAATAGAGGTACGACTAGAAAACCTTTCAATTCTTATGGATAGAGGTAGGATTCTGGGTATTTAGTAGAAGAAGATGCGAATGTCTGACCTGACTCTACGAGAAAGATATTTCAAGAAAAGGAAGGAGAAGCAAGCTTTTTAACGCAGAAGAAGCCCAAGCTTTTAGTTAGTTAAAAGAGGTGTACGGGGCGATACAACCAACCAGCAGGGCTGGGCCGGCCGGTGTCCCCTTTATGGCATGTGTATGTACGTGGGTTGGAACCCTTACTCTAACTCTGACTCTTAGTAGGTAGCCGCATCCTCTCTTTGATCGGGCATTCCGCTTGTACCAAGGAATGAAGGAGAGCTCCTTTGTTATTTTTGTTTAGTTAGATACGCGTTTTAATGGTTAGGAGACACATGAACGAGCTGGCCTCCTAGTCAGTCGAATGATTCCTCCGCTTACGACCTTGAACCAGACAAATCAAAGGCTGGGTCTTCAGTCCCGGAAAGGTTACTACTAGCGCGCAACGGCATCTTTTGATCTGGGTATGCCTGGGGGGCACCACTCATTTCTATGAATGGGCTATGAATGGGAATACTAGGTTACGTTACTGCCTATCATAGGAATACCTTTCCTACTCCACGAGCAGGTTTGTTCGTTTGGGTCGATACTGTCCCTCGTGGCATCCCCCATTGAACCCCCTTACTCATGATATAGCCTTCCCCGCCTGACGCCCACAACATCATAGAGCTTCTCACTCCCTCTTGGGACTGTCGATGCTCCCCTTCCCTTTCTTAACGAGACTCGGAAAAGACACTAGGACAAGCAGCCTGACCTGCCTCTCTAGCTACCGACTCAGGTTTTGGAAGCCCCATAGAAGCCTAGATAGCACCTGTGCATAGGCCGTGGATCACCCATCATCAGAAGCGGGGTAAGTAGCAAGCATCTGGGCACCGGTTGAAGAAGTCTCTAGATCCAGAACTAGTCGACCACAGTTTCATCACAAATGGAAGCAGAGGGAAGATCAAATTGCGGATCCTGTTGTTGAGGTAGTCTCCACCCATCTCCTGTGTCAGTCGATCCGATTTGATCAGCAGGTGCGAGGATAGCAGAGACAGAGAGAAAAGCTTCGTCAGCAGAGACGAGAGAGGCGATCAACGAATTGACCAGGTGTAAGCAGAGGGAACTGGAGCAATTGCATTTGACTTAGTTGACTGAATGGATTGACTCAGTTGACCTAGTAGCAACTGTTCAAGTTTCTATTGCTTAGTCAGCATCTGATCAAGACAGAGAGCGAGTTTACGAGACCGTGCCCGCGCGTCAATCGAGTCACAGTTGGAGAAAAAGAGATAGTCCAGGCGTAGTTCCATTGTTAGTTCCAGTCCCGAATCCCGCGATGGTAGTGCAACAAAGCTGAAATAGTAGTAGTGAGGGACAGGCTTGACTAAACGAATCTAGAAACCTGAACTGAATGCCCCGTAGTCCACTTCACTAATCAATGGAAGAGTAAGCAAGGCAAATCCGAATACGGATTCAACTGCGCAAACTAAGCGAATACCAGTCTTGCTCCTCCCCGGGCATTGGAGTCGTGCTAACAACATTCTCTTCTCGAAAGCAGAAGGCGCTGCTGGTTGCAACAGCCGAGTCCCTGTACTCCCGGATTGGGCATCAAGCCGCCTTCCTCACCCCTACTTCGTAGAACGCCAAAAGCGAAGGCAGCGATCATAACAACCAAACCAAGGGTCCGAGGGAGAAAGAATACAACCAAACCAAGGATCCGAAGGGATATTTTAATCTTCGTCTTCTGAACCATCCGCTCATGATCAATCTTTCTATAAGCTATAAGATCCCTTTTGAAGCAATTGGATTTATTGGATTATCAGCCTCCCACCCCTATCCCACTACTGGAGCAAGAACTTGCACCTCTACTGGCTTGCTTTTCTGTTCGTCTGAGATCCGATCCGGGCCTGTCCCTCCATATCTGCTTGCTTCATCCCGCCCTGCCTAACATCTCTCATTCCTTTTCACCCCCCTTTCGAATTATGTATTTTTTTATGGATGTGCCTTCTTTCTTGCTCTTCTAGTTCTGTATCTTCTTTCTTGCGATGAAGATGGGTTGGGTTATAGGACGACCTCTTCTTACGTGTTGAGCAAAAACCCAAGGATATTTCCTAAAGGGGTCTCAGCCGGGATTCGGGGAAAGAAACCTTGAAAGCGTAATAGCTCACTGGTCTAGCTCGATGGCACGCACCGTCGATCAATGGGTTCGCTAGCTACAAGGATGGGACAGAGTAGCCAATCCGGCCTTTCGAAAGACGACCTGGCATTCCCAATCCCTATTTTTTGAGAAGAGGCGAGGCGAGACATGAACAAATAGGCGCATGGGGAAGATCCATTCCGTTGTTTAGGTCAGAGAAATTCCTATCAAATCAAAGCGAGCACGGGCTAGATCACTATCAAGTAAGGTAATTGGCTCAATAGGAAGTCTCAGTCCTGACTTATAAGTGGACTGCTTTCTTCCGCTACTGGTTTGCTCCGTAAACTAGTTGCTTCGCTTCCTAGAAATCGAACTATCAAGCCAATTTCAAACCTATCCCCTATCTTTCTACCTGTCTCGCCTCTCTGTCTGTCATTAGACTTGAGCAAGTTATAGAATCACATCGGAGTCTAACAGCCAATACGGTGTTTCATTCAACTTGCACGATTGAATTCCAGTCAAAACGATCTCCAACATGCCAAAAACAAGGTGTTTCAAGCGGTGTTTGATAATTACTATTTGGATCACATAGGATGAAGGCACAAGTGAATCTTCTAGAAGAACAAAGGATGGCACCGGGAGGATAGAAGCGGATAAATGCCATCTATCACACAATATTGATTCATGTCGAGCCCCTACTAGACGAGATCTTTACCTGTTGGATATCAGCCTACCTCAAAATCGTACACCGAGTACTAGGAGTAGGCCGACCCAGCCCAGCCGCCCATGCCTTTCAAAGGGGCGACAATCAAACAAATCACAGGTAGCATCCTTTGGCTCCATTCAGCGAGGCCCTTCCCCATAAGGCCCATCTATGCTGCACCAAAAAAAGGGTCAAGTTCGTTATCAACGACCAGCTAGGAGATATTTTTATAGTCCAGGAATGGGCAATCAAGATAGATCATAGTCCGGTAAAGAATGGGCAATTAAGATAGGGACTATTTGCCTCCTATGGTTTAAAGTCAAGTAGGTAGTTCGATCCTATGGTAGATGTCTTCCGAACAAGGGCTGATGCTCCACATTCGCGAACAAGAGCTGATATGGAAGATTCCTCTCAAAAGCAGATCGAGCAAAGAGAAGGCTTTGGCTCTTGCTATCGAGACATGAAGCTTTCAGCCGATGGATGATTGAACAAAACTAAAATTATTTATTTATGTACAGAATTATGGGCTATAAGGCGGGAAGACCTACCTCTATCATAATAACTACGCCGACCCTACGCTTTGTTCTTCTATCAGCTTAGAGGACGGACTTCATCCATTCCCATTTATTTACAGTTTTTCCCTATGTTTAGTCTAATATTTGTTGGCAGGCCTATTGCCCTATTAAGGAAATCCAATTCTCTGGGGGGTTGAAAAGACCTTATGTACCACTTGGATTGAAACCCTATCCTTATATACCACCCTTCTTCCACTTTAAATGGAAAGAATCATGATAAATTGGAAGAATAAGGAGGGGTCCGCTACTGCTTCTGCTTGAGTCAACGCTTTCCCAATCAATCAAAAGCCAAAGACGGGATCTACACTCCTAAGCCAAACGTAGGCAGATTCCTCAACCCCATCTATTGGTTAACTATTACGGGAAACCGTAGAGGAAAATGAGTGAAAACGGAGATGAAAATAAGTACTTACTAACTGAAGGTAGTTTACTTGCTTAGATTATAAGGACGAATAAATAGTTTTTTTCTTTAAAAACTTTTGGTCTGTAGCGCGAAAAAGGCTTCTTCGTGTCTCCTGACCCTCTGTTCGAAGAGGTAGGTGTCGGGACTCGTCCCCCAACAACTTTCTTCGCCTGCCTTCAGGGCAATATGCAATATTAGAGAAACTTCCCTCGTGAGTAATAAGCTAACGCTTACCTCCTTCCTGCCTACAGTGAGCTACGCTGCTAAGAACCCCGTTCTATTTTCACTTGATCCTTGAAATTGGATATGGAATATCACCTTGATCTCTTTCTCCTTTACAGGAGGAAGGCCAATATGGAATATTGATTGGGCGGGCCAGAAGAAAGAAGTGTTTACTGACGGCACTCAACGACCGGAAGAAAGAAACCAAGGACTGACCGGAGGGCTAGTTACCAGTTACTGCTTCAGGGAGTGACCTTAGTCGAAAATGGACTCCTTGATACTCTCATAGGAGACGGGTGTCACACTACACATCAACCGAAGCTAAAGGATCATTGGGGTATACCACGGAAGAAAGAGCAAGGCACTCTACTAGGTGATATGTAGGGGTAGGGTAGTTTGACCTTTTAACCAAGAACCTGGAAGATCCTTTTCTCTATTAATTGGAGGCGGTAATATCCTTTTTGGGAACTTCTCACTTTACGGGTTCACCCGGACGAACTTCTCCCCCTTCAGGAGAAAAGAGGAAGATAAGGCCAACGTGCTCGGACCAGAAGAGAGTAGTCGAGCCATTCCTCCGCTCGCCGAGCTCCTCGCTATAAGGCGAATCGAATCCTTTTATCACAAGAATGCTCGTCAAACCTTATTCAAAAAGGTGCAAAAGACCTTTTTCTTTCTAAGGCCGTTCACGGGTCAGGACGAGCTGTACTTCTACCGATGCTACCATACCTTACTCCGGTGTAATATCTTCTTCCGCCCGAAAGGCTTTGATCACACATCTCTGGGAAACGGAAAAGACACATACCCCGAAAGCGGACAAATTCACTCATCCGCTCATCTGAGGCGGAGGATTCATATCTATCTAAAGAATTGGGAAAAACTGGAGTTGTTGGTTCGAGTGAAGGAAGAAAGGTTGCCCTGTTGGGTCTGGGATTGGTTACGTTTGTTTCTATAGTATGCTGACTGGGCCTCCTGTCCCTGTTATTGGTGCCATAGGTACTGAGATAACACACCAAGGGAGGTGCGCGACCTAACATTCTCAACCCATATGAGACAGGGTAGCCGCCGTTATTGTTACGGATACTGAGCCTGCTAAGCCACATATATATGGATGGAGCCTCGCAGGTCGGTCTACCGAGCCAAGAAAGAGCACAGGCGTGAGCTGGTCCCCGCCTTACTTGATGAGGAAAGGGTTGTTCATTCATGCCGCTATGAGGTAATTCGATTCCGGCCATGAAATCGCACGAAAGAATCTCGGAGGCCAAGATAAAAATGGAAGTTTTTGTGGGCAGACTTCGAGTACCTTCATTTAGAACAACCAATATACCAATCAGACCACACCGACGTGCCCTTGAGCACCCTGCCAACAAAATGCGCAGGGCGAGAAAGGCGCTCACCTACAACCTCGCGCTCAACCGTACTACCCTGTGGGAAAGGTTCCCACCCAATGGACTTAGACTTGGCTAATATATGGGAAAGAGACGGACGCAGAGCGAGATGTCAATAAGGGCGGGAATAATAACGTGAATGGGAGTATGTATAGAGACGCTAGTACGTACGGGTGGAGATACAGCTCTGGAGATCGGGCCTGGATCTTTGGAGTCCGCCTCCCCGGACACAGAAAGGCTCATGGAGCTTTCAGCGCCGGTCTGTTCTTTGAACAGAACGGGCGGTAAATTGACTACTATGCTCTTTTCCAGGGAAAGGGGTATCCACTCTACTAACTTGCTTGGTATGCAAGCTCAAGAAAGCGCACTCTGAATACTAACCCAACATCGAAAATGCCATCACCTGAGTCCCCAAAAAACAACCCTGACATGGGGCCTTTCTCAAACTATTTGAGGCTCAGTGCGAAAGGGACGCAATGTAAGGTACCCCTTAAAGAAAGCCTTCTAAATCGTTGGCATTGGGTGCTGTGTTTACTCATTGAACACCAACACAATCGAGAACCCCATGTTAGGAGTCTCGAGGTATATCGCAGAGTGGGAGGCTGTGCCTAGGGCACATTACGAGTGAAAGAATTGAGAAGGTCCTTCTGGGATATAATTAATTATTCTTAGAGGAAAGCATATGTTGTTTCGTGAAATGAAAGCCCACCTACCTTTTTTCTTGGCTTACCGAGCTCGAGTACACCCGCTGCCTACATTCATTCTCTTTGCCAGTTCAGTCCTCCCGCATCTTGACCCATCCTCCCCTTTGGTCACCTTCCCCACCGTCTTAGATTGAGACCTCTTGGCAAAGCAAAGTTTCTTATTAATTTCATGCCTGGCAGGCTGCTACCGCACAACCTTCCGCCTACCCCACTCACCGCCCAGGGTCAGGCGAGAATCACGGTTAGCAGTATAGATAACCCCACTCTTTAGGATATTATATATCCTAAAGAGTGGGGTTAACTATATGTGGATTTAGCCTTTTTCTTTGGTTATTTCCTCCGGTTAGATCTACGGAACCATTTCAGAAAGTGGAGAACGTTAGAGCATTTCCAAACTGACTTCACTACGACGTGATGAATGCACCATTTTGAGTAGAAGCCCAAAGCCGTAAAAAGGCAGTTCGTGTAAGGCAAGTCGTTTAAAGCAGCTCGTGTAAAAGCAGTGTTCGTATGAAGCCGTATAGCGCAATGACTAACTACATGACTGATTACACTAGGAGTATAGCGCGATGAGAATTCCTACTTAAGAACAGAGGGTTATGGGTGGTGAAGGAAGCAAAAAGAACGCCAAGGTTCCCAAGGGGAAGGCAAGGTGATTTATCGTTGATCGCCGTATCGAAGCACTTCTTTCTCCACCCGAGTCTACTTGAATGCCTTTGCTCGTGCGGCCATACCTCTCTCTCTGCCGCGGATCATCTTTACCGGTCCTGTCGTTCAATCATCTCTAGCGTGCCATGCCTTTGAGTGAAGGATATTGATTGGAAGGACACCAAGGAACCGGGCCTCTCGAACGAACGGTCGGGTCTTAAGGAGAGCAATCATAGACCATAGGAGCCGGGGTTGAACTAACACAAGGCAAAAGAGCAGAGGAACGTGGTGAACCATGCCGAGTCGGGCCTGAAGAACCGTAGTACCGTGCTGAGCCTATCAAGCCAAGGTTGAGTGAAGGAATACAGGAATTTTGCCAAGGCTGCAAGCAACCTCAAGCGCCTCAATGGACTCCGAGCACTCAAGTTGCCCTCAAGCTCTTCCAACCGACCATCGGCCACGGTCAGCTCCAACTGGCCTAGACGCGCCTCCACCGAAGCACGCTCTGCCGACTTTGACCGTCGCTCCTTCTTCTTGGAGCCGTCGTCGTGTGGCACTCCAGTGACGTCGGATCCCGACAATATGTCCCCTCGTGCCTTGCTCTGATACCTACTGTCACGGACTTATAGCCTAGCTAACTCGCCCGTGCGGCACCCGTGCAACCAACGCCCTCGCTCGTTACAAGCGGCTACTAGCTTTGCGATAGGAGCTCCTTAGCTTTTAAAGATAATGACTGAATCATATGTATAAAATGATCTGCCCTCTGAATAAATAAATTACATTCGATTCAATTTTGATTCATATAATATGTAAAATATGACATGAGATTCATTTCTTCTTTCAGACTCTTTATTCTTAGAGTCGCAGACAACTAAATAGCTGTGACATGAACAGCGCTAGCCGAAGACGAAGCCCTTTTTTAGCATCGCCTCTATTGGGCTCAGTGGCGGGCGGAACTTAGGCCGGCCTATTGATCTCACGGGTTCGGATCCACCCTGTGGAGAGGGACTAGACTCGGAGTATTGCTGGGTCAAAAAAGTGGGAGGAATTTCTCTCGATCAGATGCCTCAGTTGGTCTCCCCTTGCCTGCCACCGGTAGTTCGGAACCTGGGGAGGTAGAAACAAGCGGGCTGCCTCACTGGTGCCTCCTACCCCTCATTTTGGCCTTGACCACCGCGGGGTGAGAAGCAAAGGTTCGAATATCTGCATCTGGGGATGGGGCCTCGGGAATGGATTGATACTCGCGGTGACCCCCAGCTATCCCTATGCGGGGTAAACCGCTGGTGGACGGGATTTCCTGGTCCTTTCGAACCATAATCTATTTTGAAACCTGGGACTTGATTTCGAACTTAGCGAGATGATGCTGGTGATGAGTCCAAGTCCACTACTGGGCCTTGATCTCCAACAGATAGATGGGAGGCAAGGGGTTTGGATCTGCAAATAAATATAAATGGGAAGGAGTCTCTATCTGCCTTTACTTATGCTGCTGCCTATGCGGATGGTACCCCCGCCTATGGCTCTGCAGCCGGATCTCCATCCGCAACTAGGTTTCTGTCTGTAACACCATACGGAGCATCCGGGACATCTGTCTCTTCCTCTCTGGGAAAAGGCATAACCGGGCGATTACAAACCTCCAAATCTGGAGGATATGGAGCTGAATCAACAGAATCCACGGCTGCTTATACTGGCTTTGCCGCTGCGAAAAATCTACTGGATCATCTGAACCTACTTTGCTGGAGCTGGTGGTGCCGGGATAAATCAGTGAAAAACACGAGCACTTGGGAGGCTACCGACGATCCACGGAGCCCGGCTTCATCAACACTACTAGGATCCAGACCGGTAGAGACTATTAATAGAGCACTAGTAGAAAGCCTATACGAAACGAAAAAGAGGTCTATACGAGCCGTTGACATTAGGTCTTATCACAAAAACGAAGCCCTTGATAAATCTTCCATTCCTCTTCCTGAGGGCCCACTCATTCCCTCATCCACATTTGAATCCATACTTCCTTCCCTCCGAGAATCCCATTGAACCCGTTGAGTCTTTACCTTCTTCAGGCGCGAGTGTCTTATTCAAATTGAAATCAAAAAAAACCTGATGTACTATTTCAGCAGATCATAAGCGAGCCTGCTTGTTACTAGCCTTGCAATCATTCATCAACTTCAAGGCGAGTTCGAAAGCTTGACAATTTACTTTGGAGAGCCCTTCTTGGACTTAGCTCTTCCATAAAAGCAGAGTAGACAATATGTCTAGTAGTCTACAGGAGCAAAGAGGAGCTCGCCAAGCGGAGGAGCCGGGCTCAACTACTTAACTAGTCCGGAGCAATGTCCCTATGCTATGTTCCTGTCTCGAGGCAAGTCTGCTATCTTCGCCTCGCCTTTACTTAGTCTTTCTTTCCTTGACAAGAGAACTGAAATCCTTCCCTTAGGGTTTCATCGGAAAGATCACAAAGAATTAATCCAGTGAAAGTCCCGCCTAACCAATTGCGAACTCGTCCGACCAATTGAGTTTACCTAGCATACGTATGTTGAACATAATAATTCATTGATCCAGCAATGGCAGCGAAGTAGCATCAGTATCTAGTAGAAGGGCGTCCTACTTGAGGTAGATAGCTTAACTGAACACAAACTGAAAGTATCAACTTCACACGCATCGAGATGGGACTCGAAGTCTTGAATGCAAACCGGGAGAGCTGAAGGTATTTGATTTCATCTTCTATACTTTTATTTCGTCTTCATATACCTTTAGGGAACATAAAGAAGAAGAAAAGTTTACTATCAATTATCCAGGTCCATCCCAACTCTATAAAAAGACTAAACCAGCGCAAACTGCGGGCATGTATTAATGGAATAACTTATCTCATCCCCAGAAGCAATTAAGGCGAATCCAAGGGAGAAATTGTTGATACAGCCGCCCACTAAGCACTAAGATGCACCGCCCACAGAAAGTTCTCCAATTGAGACGAACAGCGAGCTATCGCAAAGTCTCCCACCACAACCACGGAGGAAGAACCGAAGTATGCCGCTTTTACCGAGCTCGAACCTTCCCAAGGGAGACGGCTAGATTTATCGACCTAGACCCATCCGATCTGTTTCAGTCTAATATATGGAATATAAACCGTCACATCCTTGGGCTAGGAGAATCACTACAGGCAGAGTCGGGCAAGTAAGTAGCAAAGCTACCCAGGTTGCCTAGCCTAAGCATAAACAAAAGAGTAGAACAATCAGCAAACTTAGCTCATCGCTTTTCTCCCATGCCTCCTTGATTACCACCGTCTCTATTACCCCAAAATAGGTTAGGTAGTCTTTCAAATACTTGATTTAACCAGGAATGCTCTGACCGCCAAATTAAGGTAAAGTCCGCACCATAGCGGGCTCTTTTAAATAGATTCCCGATTCCAGTTCACCGAGAAGAAATCAATAGAATCGTATAAAGAATCGTCTGATACTAGATGAAGAGGTACCCCGGAAAGCAGGGATAGAGGAGGCACAGGCCTGCCATTAGAAGAAACCAAAGGCAATTAGTTCATCTTTGAATAGGTAGCCCGGTTAACCAGACAACCTGGAGGGACTTCCTGCCATACAGGAAAGGAAAGACCTGGGACCAGTACTCCCCAACTTGGGAACTCAGCTTATAGCGAAGGGGGGGAGCCGCTTTTTATGCGACACTACTATGGCGAAGAGTGAACCGATACTCTTTTGATTGAGATTTCCCCGGTTTCGTACAGGGGAGGAATTGTTGATAGGGTCATTCCCTGTGCCAGTTGCAGGTATTCTAGGTGCAATGCTATTTCGTTCCTCTCCAGCCGTTTAGAGTTCTCTTGCAACGAGTTCGCGTGCTTCTCCTGAGGTTTGAGTTGCAGTACCAGGCCTAAAGGGCTACCAGTTCTACTATTTCGTATTGAATAGTTCTCCCAGGAGGGCTCACTAGGATTTCTCTCTTTGCTGTCGATCCTGGTCCTGTTGGAGTGTCAGTTGCCAGCTATTCAGTGCCCTCCAGGCAGCAGGGCTAGGGCAGACACAAGTTAAGAGCGAGGGGAAAGGATCAAGGGTGCGTAGTTCTTACCCGCTTTATCTGGTAGGTCTAGGATTGGTAGGGTTAACTAGAAATCTTTTCCTGGGAGTTCTGTTTACACCTCTTCTATTTTCTATTTGTAAGCTAAGCTTATTCGGCATAGCATATCTCTTACTTTAAAATATGTAGTTCAAATGTCCTAACCGTGGCTATCCTGCTTAATCTTGAGGTTGTGTTAGTGAGCTGGTTTATGCATAACGAAAAACCTAACCTTTACCTAAGAATGGAGTTGCTTAAGATTTACCTAATAGGGGCTGTTCTCGCGATTGATTGAAGTATGCTTGCTTCTCTGCAAAATGAGAATGTGGGTGGATTCGAAGACCTCCTTTTCAGAAGTGAAGTGAGAGAAGGGACATCCACCATCATGAATCCCCTCCTAGTGGAAGCGAGTGTAGGTTTGAGTCTCTCTTCTTTCGGGTATGCTTATGAGCAAGGATATCTTGGAAAGTCTAACTCGGGACCATCTGACCGGACTACCAAGCCGTTATCTTTCCTCTAGTCAAGACCAGTGCCTGCTACGCTTAGCTTACTCATTGAAGGAGTGGTGCTTGAATAAAGGGAATCAAATATTGAATACAGTGCAGCAACGAATTGTCATTGTTATTATTCATTTGCTTTGTTCCATATCCCAAAGATCGAAAGTCAGATACAGATCCTCCAGTTGCTGAGCCAATTTAAGTACCAGTCCGGGGGTGGATACAGATCCAGTGCTGGTTGATTCGGTTGACCGAAATAATTATCGAAACCCAGCTCAGTTGATTCACCTAAAGCAGTTGAATTGATTCTTCTCGTTCGACAGTTATAGATTCTCTAGTCGCCTTTATTGATCCACTAGAAGCAGATATAGCTCCACATCTAGCCCATGGCAAAGGCAGTTAAGACGGGGTGGTTCTAGTAGTTCTTATTGCTATTGTCGGAACACATTGACTAGGAACGGGGAGCTGAGACGGCTTATACGCCTTTACTCGTATCGGGACACAGCCGGAGCTAAGACCTTGGACAGGGCACTGCCAGCCCCCTCGACTCGTATCAGGTACGGAGACCCAGATCCCAAGGAGGAGAGAGCTAGCTCGACCATCCACCGGAAGAGGAGAGAGAATCCGTTTGTGGACACACCCTGGAGGTTGGAACCTCTTGCTCTTATGCGGTTCTATTCCTTTATGATATGAAGAAAGGCTTGTTATCGACGAATAAGCTCTTTCTACTGTGCCCTAAAAGCTCATCCTAAGGAAAGTCGTTTTCACTCGGGACTTCTATTCTATGCTAGCATAGCATGCTTCTACTTCTATTCTTGATGTTGCAAATTCCGGATCTGGAATCGTTTTGATTCCTTTATTCTAAGATGCCAGTCGGGAAAGAGTTCGCTTAAGACTGATAAAGGGGAGGGCAGATGTTTACTACGACTGATTGAAGAAACTAACTACTGCATTTGTGATTCAATTAGCTCCTTCAGTCCTTGTCAACTTTCTCAAATGTATGAGTGGAATCCATTAGATTCTTCGATTTGTTGGGACAAGGATAAACTGACTCCCTCATTCCTTATAACTAAGCCAATCTCGAAATGCTATACCATATGCTTAGCCGCTGCACTCGTCAAAAGAACAGCTAGAACAGTCGTACCAACTAAGAATGCCATTCCATGAGGATATTTGTACTCAGGAAGCCCCAGTAAAACTGAACTACTTTCGACGGGTGCTTCTATTATTTCCTTCACACTACCCAATCCGAACTCATGAGTGCCTGTAGCAGCATTGAGGGATCCCCTAAATCCTCCGACATCGATACCAGAGGGGATTATATATTGGATTACTAATAAGCTCCGGAACTGGTATTTGATTAAGCTCGGGAAGGGAAGCCAAAAAAATGCCACACCCGATACACAAAAACGGTAAGAGTAATTGAAGAATATCAGACAAAGGTAGACCGCTATGGCTAGACGAAGATGCAAAACTAGGAGATAACTGCAAATCACGACACTTAACTAAACCCCGCGCCGCGGAGCTCGTTCCCTGAAAATATGACCTAAACCCCCTTTTCGGGAGACCGAAGAAAATAGGGCCTTGACTGCCCTTGGGAGGCTGAAATAAGACCATAAAGGCTATTGGTCCCCATCAAACCCTTGACGATTTGAATGGGTTTGCTCCCATTCCCGCGGATGAGTAGATTTTTCATCAAGTGCTGTTCGAGCTCCATTTCTTTTTCAAACAAGGATTTCCCTTTAGTCACGCTTGGCAACCTCGGCAAAGTCTCGCTGGTCCAACTACTTTTTCTGGGTACGGCCACATTGGTTGGCGGCATAGTCTTCCGTAAGCTAGACGGGTTCCATGGTTGTTGCTCTGGCTTTGTTTCACTCCCATGTCTAGTTGGAAATCCGGTCTGTCTAAGCCAGTACCAAGCCGGTTGAAAACGTTCCAAGCGAACCAAAAGAGCGAAAGGAGTCAACGGTCTCAGTCCTCTCAGTCCGGTCAATCAATCAATCTCTCATAAACCCCTAAGCTGAATCTATATGGGGCCTTGTGTTAGGCCTAGCTTGTGTAGGCTATCTTTCACCTATGGCCATACTTGAAACTCTTGTCATTAGGCCCAAAATTCCTTGTAACGCTCTAAGAGGGTAGTGAGGCTTAGATTCCATAGAGTTCAACCTGCATTGGGCTTTAGTTAAGCTACATCCATTTTAGAATAGGATCTTTTATGTAGCCCAACTCATAGAGAGTTCTGTCACTTGGTCTGAACCTATTTCTTCTATTCCTATGATTGTTCAGTGATGGGTTTTCTCCTTTTAGGATTAGGTTTCTATCCCATATCGTGTTGTGCTAAGTTCATTTCTAGGTCTTACCTTTTGTACTCTGTGGACGTTCAGATTGCATACCATGCAAGTCATTCATTATCCACACATGTCATACATCTTTCATATAGGATGATCTTAGAAAGCACCTAAGTGTTGGACATTTGCATGATACAGGTAAACTATAGCCTAGAAAGAAGCAGGCAAATCGCTCTAGGTTAAAATAGAACCTACCTCGGAAAACTACTTTCGAAAACGATTACTGCAGATCGACATCGGAGGTGGCCCAAACCTAGGCTGTGACGCTTCCTGTTGAGTACACAATTAAGACTTGAAGTTCGTTTACACAGTACGAGAAAGACAATTAGAAAGAATGGGACTAAGTCTTGAGCCACTTTTTTAGATTCTATTCATAGCATCAACATGACAATAACATTACAAAGCGATATAGGCATTTATCCCATCCATCAACCGAGAAAGACACCTACGTTACACTAACAGGAGCGCGCTTCTTTATTCAAAACAAAAATACATTATGAAATGAACCCACATATAAAAGTGGGCTGGTCTGCTCATTATTTGTGTTCGTACATTTATTCATTATTGCAATACAAATAACACCTCCACTATAACTATACTAGTGATGGAGGGGATTCGCGCCGGATGGAACAAGGCGTTTTGAACCATATACTACTGTTGCTGGAATGAAACGCAGCCTTGGAACATAATTATGCTGCTTGCTGGGCCCTGATGGTGGAACTGGCATTTTTTGGGGGAAGAAAGCGGCCCCCTTTTGCGGCAGAGTGGGCAGCATCGCTTTCCCTCGTGTAGCTATGATGCCATTCAGATCCATAAGAACAAGAAGAATAAAAAGTATTTCGCGGATTCTTGCCATCACTGGAAAACAAATTGAGCTGTAGGCATCAAGGTAAGGGACCGAGATTATATACTGCTGCAGAAGCGGAATCGAAGGGGTTAATTGAAAGGTAAGGATAGCGTGATTGGCCGATTGGTTGGAAGGTAAGGATAGCATGATTGACTGGTTGCGGGTCCTTTGGATCATGGGCCACAGCTACTTGGGTAGAGACCGCTGAACATCATTTGGACAGGCCGAGGCTATATGGGCTTAGGCCTTTTGATGGCTGTCATTTTCTGGGCTATTTGGATGGACTCAGATCCTTTCATGTAGGAGATAGATGGGCTCGGATCCTTTGCATGATTTCATGTGAGGAGCCACCTTTGATGGGCTTTGAATTTGGACAGATCCAGCGGGCCATGTACTTGGGCTTGCTTTGATGCTGGGTAGGCTTGTTGTGCTTTGGCCCTTCTGTGGGCTTTAATCGAGGAAAGAGCAAGACCAAGTCTTCATTTGTAGGACTTTCTTTGATGGTTCATGTAGGCTGGGGTCTTTCATTCGGGCCCTATTGGGGCACCCTGTGGGACGGAGGAATCCAAGTGCCCGACAGGTTGATCTCTTACTAAAAGGTAGGCCATAGTTGCGCTAGGCTAAGCTGGGCTTCCTATCTAAAGTAGGAATTGAGTGATTGCCCATGTGTTAATAAGGGCAGAGCTTCCTCGCTTTCCCTTTTTGTCTGTCTAAAAGGTGGAAGTCACAAACGAATCCTCTGAATTAGCGGCTGATGAAGAGTTCCCTAGCTGGACGGTTTTGCACCGAGAATGAATGAATGAAATAGTGGAGTCTTAATAAGAGTAAGGATCGAACACCCGATTCCTATAACAAATGATTCTGCCATTCCTGGCTAAGTATGAAAAGATGAACTCTTTCTTAATGGAAGGAGAAGTTCCCCGTGCTTTCCGAATCCTGTTTTTGGAGGTATGGCTGAGTGGTTTAAGGCATTGGTTTGCTAAATCGACATGCAAAGAATCCTTTCTTTCAAGATTGGGTTGGTTAACCTTCCTCCCCTAGGGGTTTAGTTTGTTGAAGTCAATAAGGGCTAAGGTCTCCCGCTCCTATCGCCCGAGCAATAGACAATGAAGAAGTGGTTCTTCCCTTTTTCCTATGAGCTAGCGCTAGAGTCTTAGTAGGACGACTGCTCTTAGAGTATCGGCCTTTTGTTACAATAAATAGGATTTGGATTTAGTCGGGGCACAGAAGAGTACGTATTTCTATATGCCCAATAATGGCTCTCTCCCCGAGGGGCCTCTCAATAGAAGTCAGAGCGGCTGCACAAATATGCATATGAAATCGAATTTAGTAAGAGAAAGGTCCGCCCACCTCTGATCCAAGCTTAGCTCCCAAGTCGGGATTTATTCCTAAACCTAAAGTGAGGACTTTGCCCCGTATAGGCAGATGGGTATAAAGTGGGTCACTCTGCCAAGATTCAATCTTTCCCCCGATCTTTCTTTTCTTTGAGTCAGTCCGCCCTAGGGTGCAGCTCTGTTCCCTACTTATTGTATAAGAGAGTTGTGCTTCTCTTCCCTGATTTCTTCCACAGGTTTCTCGAGCCTGCAGGTTGCTGCTATCCCCCGAAGAGAATAGACGAAGAGGTTCTTCCCATTATGGAATGCAAGAGCAAAAGCGGAAATCCCAGTATTGTAAGAGAAGGGTCAGCTCATCCAAGCTGAGCTAAGAGGTGGTGCATTTCTGAGTCACTGAGGAACCAAGTCTATCCCCGAGTGGCCAACCCTCTTGTTTACTTGAATTGCCTCGTGGATGTCAACCCAGGTCTTGTTTTGTCCAATCGAGTGGGTATGGGTCTTGCCCCCTTAAGCTAGTTGGTAGGCCGCTTATTCCCATCCAAAAACCGGATCCCTAGGCCAACCCTACAGGAAAGCTACTTAAGAAGAAAGAAGCCCTCGGGAAAGAGTTCATCTTTTCATGGGTACTTACCCCGGTAACTAAGATGGGTATATCCGGGTTTCTAGGACCCTACTTCCTAATAGCTAGGCAGACTCGCAGGAAGATGCTCCTGAAAGTGCGCATTTTTATTAGTACAAAAAAGGATCTATGCCCGAGTGCATTACCAAGCCAAGAGCTGGGTAGCTAGTAGTTCTTGTTCTTGTCATTCCTATCCGACTAGTAGGAAGCTAGTAGTCTATTAAACTAAGAGAATAGATAGAGCGTCAAGCGCAACCGATATCATCTATCATCCGATCTTTTATCCGCTCTTTCCTTCGACCACTTTATCAGGGCCAGGGATTGGAATCCTGTACTTAGACCTGTGACTTGAAAGAAGAGCTTCTATGCCCATTATAACGATATCTAATCTAGCATTTAATGTAAACTACCCTTTCTGCCTTAAAAGGTCTTAGAACCGTCCTAGGAATAACATATCGAAAGAAGTCAGACGCTCCTGAACGCCCACCCCTGAGAGCCAACAAGCCCGGTCACTCTGGCAAGGCAACTCCTAAGCTAGGCCTCAATCTTTAGCTGGAGCTGGTTCTTTAGCTTCCCTTTTCGTTGAGTGTGAAGAAGAAGAAGAAGAAGAAGACTCAGCTGAACCCCAAGATCTGGAACTAGATCCCATGTCACTCCACCAATAAAGTAGAAGATTCATGCATGACAGCCAATCCCTTGAACTTCACTCCTCTGACAGGCAATCCCGCTCACTCCTATCTTTGAGTCAATCCCTCCAGCTTGCAAGGGGAAAAGGTTCAAGAGGCGCTTGTCACCCCGGTGTCGTGTCACATTTCCAAGTTTACATGATTCACAAACAGAAACCGGATCTGGTTTTCATGGGTTTCCGATCCCAGTCTGTGAGTCAATCCTCCCCGGACTTCGCCCCATTTGTTGTTGGCCCAAGCCAAGGCATTCTTAATTCCTTCGAGTTCATCACTAAGTTGGGGTCCTTCTCCAGGTAGGCAGAGCCTTCCAAACAAAGAAAAACTTTCCGTAATAATATAGCCCGAAGCGCGCTGGCTTTGCTCTTCTTCGAGCTGTTGAGGTCATGATTCTTTCGTGATTGTCCCGATTCTTACTTGTAAGGAAATAAGTAGGATGGAGTACTTGTTAAGGAAGTTTGTTCCCACGGAGTTCTCTGTTCCTGATTCACTCCTTATCTCTGTTCCCGATCTACTGCTATTGGTGCTTGCTCTGATATTTCTTAGTGAATCTTTCCTTTGATTAGTTCGGTGTGCCTGCGCCTTCGGGCATCATCCTAATAGAAGAGCGGATTTCATAACTGTAAGAGCAGAGATTGATTCAAGATCCCTGTAAACAACGACCTTAGACCAATTACCTACTCTTTCCTTGGCAAGTACTCTCTCAAGATAATTTACATAAGGGATATGAAGATCTTATATCAGGAGAATCATAAAAGTTCAATAAAATGTAAATCCTCATTCGCGTGTAGGAATGACGTAGATTCATTTTATAGGATAAATTGTGGGATGGGGGATTGGTGCTGTTGAATTGACACCTGAAAGTGCTTCTATCGAGGCCCACCCTCCTTCAAATCCAGATCGGAAAATTGGGATGCAGCTCTTTGATCTCCACTGGGGTCAGCAGTTGAACTCGTTGCCCCGAAGACCTTGAAGCTGCTCTTGCTGACTTCCTTCCCGTGGGACTTTCCCTCGTCAACTGGGGAAATGAATGGGCTCCGATCCTCTTTCTATTCTATAGCTGTCTATTGAATAGAGGTCGGTGCCAGTGGAAGAATGGAATCAAGAATCAATTGAGCTGCTTGTCGTTCGAGTGCTGGAAAATCCAATCTAGCCGCTGCTTCCATAAAAGCTCATCTGATTCCTGAATCTGGTTCGCTTCTCTCCCTCAGGTCGAGTGGCTACGCTCCTTGGCAGTCCTAGTTGGGTTGAATTTGAACTGCTTGTCTCTTCTCCCCCGTTGGTGAGGGGAAATTCAAGTCTTTTTTCTCCTCGCCGGGGACTTCCGCAGCTTCTGGTCGCGCTGCTACTTCCGACTGTGCTGATTCGGGCATTCCTTCAATGCTGGGAGTATGAGAAAGCCCCGATTCGATCAGTTCCGTTGCCCAAATCGAATGTTCTACCTGACTCAATCCCCTTCTTCAGGAATGGCGGCATGGCTTACTAGTGATGATGCCCAGTCTCGGAACTTATATTATGAATCTGAGTAACTAGCTGTCGGAGTAGAGGCCATTGGCATATCCGTCTTGTTCCCAACCTTGAGGAGTGAAAAAGAGAGGAAGAGTCTGGCCCAACCAATTACGATAGAAGAGGAATTCCCACTATAGAATAAAAGAGAAGCGATAGCCGCTCAAACAAAAGAAAGTGAGGGGTGCGAAGCAGCTCGAGCATAGCGAGAGGAGCGTGAAGGCATCAGAACAGGAGCTACCACCACTATGGCTGTCCGTGTCAGAGGCTCGACTGTAAGGAGAGGAGCGAAAAGCCTCGGTAAGGTTAACTAGCTACTTTACTCACTGCACTCGAAAAAGATAGCAAACCTACTATAGCGACAATCGGTCGGCTCCTACGGGTGGAGCCTCCCTCGCCTAGTATAGTTGCGCTTTCTTTTCTTCTTCTTGGTCTAGTCTATCTACCCGTCTCTAAGCCCCTCACCTTCCCTTTTTGGAGTACAGGTCAGAGGCTTGTGCGGCTAGCCCTGTCGGAAACAAGAAAGAAGAGGCTGATGCACCTGCCCGGCAGTGGGTGGATTCAGCTCGATCAACTGGGATAGGAGTTTGTTTTCTCTATTTTGCAGAAAGCCGTGATTCATGGGAGGGAGCAGCTGTGAAAACTCTTGGTCTTGGAGCATCAGTTCACCCAAGATCGGCAAGACAAATAACTACTAGGTTTGTGCCAGAAAAGCGTCTTGCGTGACGATCAATGGAAAGAGTTTCATGGCGAGGTGTTTTTGAAAACACCCGATGGTTAAAAGGACTTTTGGTAAAGGTTCCTTTAATCATCTCTGGTTCTCTTTCGGTGGAAATTGGCCTTGCGCTCGCCCATTTTACCAAACAGGTTAGACGATTACGCAAGGGCAGTGGACTACTTTTCACTGCACTTTATCTCAAGCAGTGCGGAGTAGCTCTACAGAGATTTTATGCTGGATCTCCTATTCAACATGAATCTATGCCCGTAGCTGTCTCGCTGACTAGGTCAGGTCTACCTAGGATCATCCCTAAGAGGCATCGTCAAGCGATCGCCCGCAGAGATGACCGAGCCGATAAGTTGGTCCGACTCTATCTATCTTGGTTCGGTTTGTCACGGATTGTTGTGTTGGCTAAGCGAATTAGCAAGTCAACATTCCAATCTATAACAACTCCGACCGCTGATGTAGGGCGGCTTAAAGGCGTTTTGGGTCTGGTTAAGGTGAACTTCTCCCGACTCCAAAAGCGGTATTTTCCTTACAAGTAAGCAAGTAAACTACCTTGTCTTTTGCCTTTCGATCTGGATTCTCTTCTTATGAAACGGTTTCCCTTGTCTTTGATTGGTGGAGACCGACCTAGTAAGGTACCTTTGGGCGGTGGCACCTTCTCTTTCCATCTCACAACAAGAGCGAGTCAACAATCGAATCTGAATCTATATTATATATTCTATATATAAGACATTCCCGAAAACCTTTAGAACCAAGTAGAAAGAACGCTTCAGTCATGAGTTAAGAACACTTTTCACCACTGGCTGGATCCTTCAGCCAAGCCAATTGGATAAGAAGGCAATGAAGATTTTTGAGTTGCTGCTGCAGTAGCCGCAGGTTCTGGTGTAGGTGTCGGTCTTGCAGATCCTCGCACTCGCCATAGAAGGAAAGCTTCCAAGTCAACGACTCGTACACAGGCCTGCCCTTATTCAGATTTGGAACTTGAAGCAATAGGAGAAAGTCAGCTTCACATACGCCCCTCACCCGCCTCGAGCTTCTATTAACATTGCCTCGTGCCGTGCCTTGTCCATCAGCTATGGTGATTCGTCTTTTGTCTCTCGTCTATACTTTATGGTTTTTTGAATGGTCTGCCTCTCGTCCATCGTCTGTTACGCTGAAGAGTCTCGCCCGCCTTCCCGCAGGAACCATCACAAGGCAAGGAACCCGATCCCGTCTCTTCAATCGGAAAGCTCTACGACTCGATAAATCCCCTCATCACGGGATCCTATGTAACTACACCCTTAGCTGATCTATCTCTATGGTCCATGGGGGTGCCCGGAGCACCTCCTCTTGTCATCCCGGAAAGAATCTCTGCTCTGCTTGTTCACTCCCGATACGCCTAAGCCGAAGATTGGGATATGGTGTTTACCTAAATAGAGCGGAACGGCAGCACAAGCTCACTCGTCGAAGAGCAGCCCCTTATCTAGTATAAGGACCTAATCCTTAATGCCAGTAGTCGTTTTTGTTTGTGTATTGAAGTTGATGCTCTCTTCTGTGGAAAGTCATTCAAATGCTTCGGTGGTCAGGTCAGGCTCTTCATATTTTATTGTTCATGCTCCGACACCAATTCCTATTGCTCCAGCAGCTCCCACACCAGAAGCTACTACAGCTCCAGCTTCTACATCAGAAGAAAAAGATGCTCCAGCTCCTCACTCTAACAAGTAAGCAAGTAAACTACCTCTTGCTGTTTGAGTAAGAGTTTACGGTCGTGTGGTACCTTTGACTCTTTCAGGTGCTGCTTATGCGGGATAGATGTTCCGCGAAGGTCACTGGGAGTGAAATACCTAGCCGGGCAGGGGAAAGAGTCCCAGTCTTCTCGCTTAATGGATAGAGACAACTCTGCAAGCCAGTCCCTCAGCTAGTAGTATTGAATTGATTGTTCGAGTGGATCGTAGGACTGTGTCTTGCTAAGCAAGTCGACGCTAGTCCCCCTTCCTGGTCAAAGGCAGTCTCCTTAACAAGTAAGCAAGTAAACTTGCGCTTATTCATATAGAAAGAGGAAGTCCTATTGACGTATAGAAAGTACTGCGCTTTCATCCTCGCGGCCGGGTCCTACTCCTCAACCGGTACACAACCCATTACGTTAGTTAAGTTAGGACTTTCTCGTCATCTGGTACCTAAACCGGTTCCATTCAATACTCAATTCAATACATAGCATGCATTCAAATCCTTCCTCAGCAGCCTCCTGGTTCTATCAAACCAGACACGGAATACCTGGAAATGAATAGCTGACTTCAGCAGGCATAGAGACCATAGGCTTTCTCTCCAGTACTCTGTCCATCGATCCTTCTTTCCATGCTCCGAGATGAGTTGACTTTCGAGTAGTCGATGATTCTAGACAGGATTATCCTATAGGTAAATCCTTGTCTTTGTTCTTTCTTCAATGCTTGAGGGACTTCTTTCTTTCAATGTCAATGCTTCGGGTTCTACTAGACACACAGCGAGAAGTCGTTCTGCTCTGTTCAGCTAGCCCTAACACACTAGACCAAGCAAACCATCTAAGACCGAACCGTCTAACCTAGCTAGATCTGAGCTACCTGGATCCGTTTGTCAGTAAGTAATGGAGTAAGAGTTACCTGGATTGAGACAGTCTGAAGGATTAGTACCCCTCGGTCCAATTCCAGCTGCTGTTGCTCTCTCAGGACTTCCTAGGTAAATCGAGTATGTGAAAAAATTGTAAACAAATTCTCACACATAGTCAAACCTTATACAATAGGTTCTCAGTCTACATCGATAGTTGCTTGAAGCCGATAGTGGGTAAGTGTTAGATGAACGAACCCTCTTGTGGATCGCTTTCTCTTGCACGTTAATGAATCGAGGAATTGCGTATGTAAGGTCTGTAAAGGAGAATCAAGATTATACGGGTAGTATATCCCTAACAATAACAAGAGGGAGTGCTAAGCTAGGGTTCAAATCCAATAGTAGCTAGAACCAGTGAAAGGGTAGTTCACCAGACCCGCTCACGATAATGCGAATGAAACGGCGGATAAGCCTATTACTGGTTACGGCGAGAAGATCCTAACAAACGGCCGGTTTACAACAGAAAAAGAAAAGATAAGGCAATTAAGGGATGAAAGATAGCGGCAGACTAAGGAGTAAAGACTGACTGACCTACTAGAGGGAAGAATTACTCCTATTGACCGAAGGCTAAAGGACTCCTATTCTTTTTTCACAATCGCCGATCAGATGTTAGGAATCGATTGCAGCGAGAAGCCTCTCTTGGCCAAGAAGCAAGAGTTCCGGTGCGGGAGTAAGAATCTTATCCAATCTGTCTATTAGTGGAATCCCCAAAAAGAAATATGAATCTCGTGTAAATGAAGGGAAATTTTATGGCTTAAAGGAGCTTTTAAGCCACTCTTCTAATTCCTCTTGGGTTATTTCCGATCGGATCTTGCCAGGGGTTGGTGCATTGATGACGAGAATACGCTGTTTGATAGAAGTTAAAGAATCCGCTGTTTGAAAGGTAACTTGATCTAGATGCGGAGTCTCGTTTGCACTTTATGGTACAACTTTTTTCCTTTAAATAAGAGGAGGTGGTCAAGACCTTAGGCAGCTCGACGCATCTAGTTTCGGTCTTGCTAACGGGCGACAAAAGGATGTTGGCCTTCCCATTTGAAGCGGAGAAGGGGACCCCACAGAGATCTACCTGGCCTCGCCAGCCAGTCTATCCAGCAGTCTACTGATTGTCCATCTTTGGTATTCTGCAAGCTTCTGGGGCAGGTCGCCTCTTATTTCATTTCATCGTTTATATAAAATAGAATATATAGTCTCGTTGGGGGTTGATCGCTAGTCTTTTAATCCACAAAAACCTCCTATATACCTACCTTGGCATCTTTCATTGAAAAATTCGTATGGTAAGGAAGAATAAGAATGAACGGAAGGATGAGTCGATTAGATTAATAGGAAGGAGGAGTAGGCATCGACCTAGTTAGTCGTTCTGAGTGAAGCTGAGGAGGTTCTTGGACTCGTTTATCATGTATATAAGAAGGCTCCTTCTTTCTAGAAAGGGTAGTTTTTCCTGCCTATCTGTTCCTATGTGTGAAAACGAGTATGTGAACAGAACATCTTTCAAACATCGAGGTGTACCCTACTGTATCGAAAAGAATGCATTGGATGCCCGGGAATCATCTATACAGGGAATAAAATGGAACATAGAGAAAACCTTTCATGAATTTCTCAATGAAACATTGAGTTGGGGCAGAGGCCTCTGAGTAAGACCACCCGGATATAGAGGCGGAGGCTTTGATTGGAGCATAGGTTTATGTTGGTGCGTAGAGAGATAGAAGTTCCCACTTGTTCCCTAATATTGTGTATAGTTATAGTTCGACCGGTCTGGGCTGCTTTGCGTATAGCTTTCGGGGGTGGCATCGAGATATCAAAGACCAGCCGAATCGGCGTGAACAAGGGCAGTCTCTCACGTCAGCACCTACAGCTAAACCTAAACCATTCAACGGTGGAGCCACGGCTAAAATAGTATAAGCAGCACTCACTCGGGCTCATCCCAGCAGTCGTACGTCAGGTCCATTCCTATGCTCAGCTTAGGCTCCTCCATCCCCATTTCATTCCGGGCAGGGGCGAGACCATGGCGAATCCCACATAGAAGACCTCTTTCTTGATCGAGATCCATAGTTCTCTTCGGATTTGAGCGAGTGGCTAATGATCCTGCATATATATGTACTTTATTTTCTGGACCATAGCATATTATGTATGGGCGTACGCTAAAGTTGGTCATAATTACTCTTTCTGCCATGCATGTCAAGCTCTTTCCTAGGTGACTGGATCATTGACTATACTATTGTACGGAACTTCACCATGGTGCCTTAATAATAGCATGGACTAGCATTAAGACCAGGACATCACATATTCTCCATCACTACGAGCACATTTTTGACTACATTACTAAGAAGACCTATTACCTTCTAGCCGTATTGTATAATGTTCATATTGAGCGTATATTGAACCGACACTGTACACTCATCCATGAACATCGCTATTCCGGCACTCATGGGTACTCCTCTATGACATCCATTTCAGCTAAGGTGCCATTCTTTCATGATAGATAAATACCTGACTGCAAGAGTGAAAACCTTATCTGAGAGCTGGCCAGAACTCAATCCTTTGTTCACCGTACCATAATAGAATGGTTATCCAACACTACTCTACCTCTTGATATACTGCATTCTTACCAGGCTTAGCAATCCTGTTTAAATAATAGAGTCTATAATCTGGGCTATCCCCTCATCTATAGATCCCTGTGATTCTATCCATTTTAGCCCTCATGCCCTCCTCGTCCCCCTAGCGGTTAGAAAGTGGAACTATGAAAAGCATGAGATGGCGGATTAAAGGAAATAGTTGTGGCTAAGGTACGTTGAATCGGAGTGACTTCTCTATGAACTAACTGCTCGTCACTTCCTGATATAACTGACTGGTGGATATAGCTTTTCACGATACCCAGCCACACCCCGCCTTTCCATGTTCTTTAAACCAGCCGTCAAGCATAATAAAAGAAGAAAGATAATAAAAACTCCATCCAATCCCACTTTCGTCTTTGATGGAACGGGTCATTACAAAAATCTCTGTCTTATGGGAGCGCATCTTTGCTCCATGAATCTGAAGTGAGATTTCTTTTATTAATTTATTATTATTAAGAAGGCAATAAGAGAATCTTCCGCCGCTGCCCCATATTCAATAAGGCAAGTAGCTAGGGTCGGTCAATCTGCCTCTTCCCCTTTCGAAAAGTGACTTAAGGAAAGGTTTAGGCAACGACGCTACGAGTCGTCGTCTTCAAGCCGAACTGCCTGACTGGCTTTCCAAGACCAGTAGTTAACCTTGCTGAAAAACGTGAGCGGCTTTAGAAGTTCCGTTACGCTCGAGTGAACACGGCTTTTGACTCTATTAGATTATATATAGGTAGGGGCTTCCCCCTTCGCCTTCGGCTTTCGATGAACTTCCGCCCGCCTTTGGCTTCTGCCTTGCCCTAACTAAGTAGGTGCTCTCGCTATCTCAGAGGGAAAGGAAAGTCTTAAGCCTTAACGCCCTTGCATGGGCTTGTGGGTACGAAAGTAGGCTATGAAAACGCATCTCTCAAATCTTTTCTTAATCGTTACCGAAACGATCCTCCAACAGTTCCCATTCCAACATTCTATAGCAGCGGTAATAAGAACAGGGCAGGAGCTTCCTTATATATTATATATAAGCAAGTAAACTACCTTACGCTATGCCTTTACAAAAGCACCAAGAGTAGCTACTCCGACAAGAGCAGAAAAGGCACGTTCATAGATGAGAAACTCGAGATAGTCAAAAGCTGAGAAGACGAATCCCCGGGGGTAGTTGCTGAGAAACGAACCTCGAAGACAGCTAAAAAGCACCTAAAGTCTAGTGAACCAAAGGTCCAAACCAAGAGTTCGGATGCGGAAGATACTGGAGATGGAGATGAGAAGTCCGGAGACGGGGTGATTAGCCGTAGATAAAGAGATTCGAGCCAGTCGTGGTAAAACCTGTAAATTGGATCTTTGAAACCCAAGATGATCCTTGTAAAATTGCTTTCTGTAGCACAAGACGTCAGCTCGCTGCAGTAACTCATCCGTTTTCTTAGTGCGAGAAGTAGACTTCCCCCATCCAACCAGCTCCCCGGTGCCACTACGAGGAGGAGAATTCGATACTTTTCACTAGAAATGGGGCCCTCGGTCCATTTACTCCAAAAGCGCTGCCCAAGACCTTTCAGCTAAGCTATGGTCTAGCCCCGCGATCTATGAGCCTATGGCTGTACCGACCGCAAAAGAATAGAGCTCTCCAACTCATATGGTTAGGGACCCTTGTTTCAATATTCATTCTCCAGATGGTATAAGTAAACTTCGACCTTGCCAACATACCTGTAGTAGGCAGGGAGCGCTACAGCACCACTTAGCACTCACTACAGAATATCTGCTGCTTTCCTTAACAAGTAAGCAAGTAAACTACCTTTCCTCCTGTGGCCTCTGCCATTTACCACGCTGGTGGTGGAAACTACTTATGCTGTGCTAACCCAGGCTACCCTTGGTGAGGGCCTACCTTCGGTGAGCATTAGGATTGGGTGGAAATTTCGAATAAGGTCCACCTCCTTTACCGATTGGATCAGTGTAAAATTAGGTATTATGTATGTAAGGGTAAGGTATACACCCTTGCTTCTTCCCGGCCTTGATGTCTGAATCCAGCTCGAGCTATGGGTTGGGCGGGCCCTTATCAATGCCAATTGAGAAATCAATTGTAGGGGGTTGACCATCATTATTCGCGTTACTCTAATTGATGCTTTTCTGATGATTTCACTTATCGAAGTGTTTCCGGGCCTAACTAAATGGGTTTGCGTAACCCTTGCCCGAGCCATCCACTTATTCACGGGTGGGTGGACCTTTCCCACCTCGCCTACATTTGGGCCGAAAAATTCGATTGTCCTTCCTCCGGATGGGCAGAATATTGAACAAAGTGCCCACCGGAAGTTTTGACTTACGTTTCTCTGGCACACTCCCAGTCCTTTACTCTAACCAACTGAGTGAGCGAGAGAGAGATCGACCCGACACACCTATTATATGAATGATTAGAAGCACATGCGAGGCGAGGCAGCTTTTACCCACCAATCTCTTCTAACTGCAGCTTTTGCAGTAAGTCACTGAGAAAGAGGGGTTGAATGATCTCGGGGTGGGCAAATAATTCGATTCATGAATCACCACACTATTATAAGAGCCATATTCATTTGATTTCCAGTCCTCCGCAGCACTTCTCTAACTGCAGCTTTTGCTCCATCATACGTGGGGGGGGGGAATATCTTGAATGGATAGATGGGAGTATTATACACGTAATAGTAGATGACTAGTTCCGATCGTGGGATCGTTCTCTCGTTTCCCTCACCTCAATAGGTGGGTAAGATTGCTATTACAGTACCTAACATGTTGTCATTTCGAGTGGGTGGGACATAGAGGCAGAGGTGGGAGTGTCTACATTCATGGTATCTCCGAAAAAGGTTGGACCAATGCTCTACCTGCAGAGCTATACACCCTTTGAATGAGTGTTTGAAGCGACCCGACCCGACCCCCTTGTTCGTTCTGGGTCTCGTCGCAGTTAACATCAATCCGCCGTAGAATGCAATTTATTACTCCCCGAGAAGGCAAATTTCTTAAGATGCATGGGTATAGCGGGACTCTATAACACCATATTTTCCCCCATCCCTGGGAGCGGATCAACTTGAATACCCACTTTTTTCGTTATTTCAGTAGGCATCAGTTAGCAGACACCCGGTCCTAGAAAGTCTTAGGGAAAATAGATTGATAGACACGTATGGCTGGTTCCCCTTTTTAACCCACCTCCGCCGTTCGATCAAAGCTCTGACCTGCGACTGCTAGTACAAATCCTCATCTGTGATAGCTATTTCCGGGAGGATTTGTGGATTTGAGTCTAACCCAACTAACCGATACAGTTCGGGCTGGGGTACCTGCTGCCAATCGATCTACATAAGGTGCGGGGACTGACCATCTTTTCCCGAACTGAGGAAATTCACTTGGCAGATATTGATCTCGAAATGAGATAGCCTTGGGTCCCTTTCCACCATATCAATTTTGTTTTTCATTCCAGTTCACTCTTTCCCGCTCCGGTTTATAGGATTCCGGCGATACCTAGGTCCCACCATAAATGCAAAGCGCAGTTGGAGTCCCGAACCCCTGAGCTGTAAGGCTCGAGCCCGGCCGAAGCCTACATCTACATGTTGAGAGCAATCATTCTTACTTGGGATACGAAATGATTCCACGAACAAGCATCCGGCCCTTTATATGTTGAAGCAGCGTGAAGACTGAGTTTTTGTACCACTTCTTCGAGAGATTTTATTAGGCACATCAAGATTCACTAGATTCAATGGCTGGTTAAAAAGATTTGATTGGTCTTTCGCAGCTCCAATATTAGTCCATGATCTGAAGATGAATCCTGAGATGAGACCGGCACTGTTCGAGAAAATCAAAGCAGACCATGGGGGACTGACCCGAGCTATCGACAAAGAAGGACTTTGATAGATAGAATAAGGCACTCAGACATCAAAAAGAGGGCTACTTCACTATGAATGGTAACATATGAATTGAAACAAATGCGACGGGTGTCAATTACCAAAAACGACTCGACCACTAACTTAGTCTCGCGGGACAAAATTGTCCTCGAAGGGATGCGAAGAATATTTGAAACCACTCTCGAACCATCACACGGATTCCGCCCATGATATGGTAAGAACGGAATGGAAAGGAAAAAAAACGATTCTATGCGCAGACGTGAAAGCTCTATCGATAGAAGCATTCTAGCCTATTTTGATTTAGAGAGGAACGATTCCCTCGTCTGAGAACCGCCATTCCCGCACTATTCCTCCCCACTAAAAAGAAAAAGAGCGATTGAGAATCTCGATAACCTAAACAAAAATGCAGAAGTGAGCGTATCCCAAAGCTCTCCTCTCTCCCCCTTTTTTAGCCAACCCCATTTTTCACCTTGAATTGGTCAAAGCCACAAATCTGATGAATAGAAGGTAGTTTACTTGCTTACTTGTTAAGGAAAGGAGATCTGAAAGATAGGCGGACGACTTGACTATAGTATAGGTTGGATGTTTCCGTGAGCAGTAAGCAGCAGATCTCCCCTTATTTTTGGAAAGCAGGTGGCCGCGTGTGAATTCTTTCAAGGCAAGGAGCGGCCTGATTCGACATTGTTGTTTACTCTGATCTGGTCGAGGTGGTTTTCGTTTACCAGCGCGTAGGTGGTCTAAGTTCCTATGACCGAGTCTTTCTGGCCCCTGTGAACATCTTTTCTTAATGTATTAAAGAGGGCCTCTCTAACCGGTGAAAAGTGGTGGGTGTCCACTAACGGCCATTCCTGGCTCGGCTCCGATAACGCAATTCCGGGAGGAGTCGGTAGTTGGGCACTGGATCCCTTCGGACCTGGAGAACGTGTGACGCTGGGTCGGGGTTTGGTGAACCAACTGGTCGCTCCTCTAGTTGAAGTATCGGGCCCCTTTTTCATTGCCTAGGTTACACCTTCGGAATACCCCAGAAGGGAATTTTTCTCTACTTCCCTCAATCTTCACTTTACGCCACGCCGACTCCCCTTTCGTCATAAGGCGTGGAATTAGACCAAGGGGAATCTCCATAGGAACTAGTCCCTCTGATTTCATCGTAGGAGATCGAGGCAGAGCCCCAGGGCTATGGAGAAAGATGTAGATCGATCGCCCTAGATAGACAACTACATAGAGGGTCTCTACAAGTCTATATATTCTTTGATTTCGTTCCCCCCGTAAGATCAATATCACAACTAATGAGGTCTGCAAGTTTCACAACTAAGTAATAGTAATACCCGATCCGATAGTTTACGATATAGATAGATATTTATTTAACAACAACATTCTAAAAAAAGATAAAGATATTAATAGATGATATTAATAGATATCGGTAGTTGTCCGGTCGTACCCAAACAATAATATTCCAGAGGGAAATGCACCTAAGATCAAATATTTCGAGCCGGCTTCCGTGGAAAATTCAGACTTTCTTTTTGATGCTGCGATTACATAAAAACATAAACTTTGAGGCTCAATAGCTAAATACATGGCAATTGAATCATGAGCCGAGATCATAAAGAGCATACTGCGAGTAGGAAGTGGAATTAATACAATGGATTCAAAAGCATCAAACCTCTCTTGTTCGAAAGAATCGAAACACATCGAAATGGTACCAGCCGTACTTAATAATAGAAGGATTTGGCAGAAATATGTAAAATTGTCCCTCCTAAAAAGATTATTCCAGAATAAATGGGCAATAGTTAGGAGAGGTGCGCCAGCGGCGAGCAGAAGCAAGGTTATTAGATACCTCAGGAAAGCCCGGCCAGAACCACACGTGCAAGTTTCCCTGCATGTGGCTCGTCCGTGATAACTTCTTCGGATTTGCGTGAACTAGCGCTAGCGGACCGATCACTAAGTGGGGATGCTCCCTCCAGCATGAGCTTCGGAACTGGTTAGGAATGGGCGCCACTATCCCAGCCCGGATCCAGCCAGATTCTATTGATCATGTCCCCTTCCCAACAGTTGTACCTTGTCTTGGGGCGTCTTTGGCTTTACGAGAGAAAGCCCGCCGGAGAAACAAGTCTTTCTCTTCCCGTCCCGGATCATATTCCATTCCGGTGCGTCCACTGAAGAGGAAATCGCAATGCATCTTGCTCAGCAGGCGTAGCTTGGAGTAGGAGTGTAGCGTAGGTAAGGTAAGGAAAGTGGCCGCCAGAGAGGAAGCCAAATCGGCCTCTTAAGCGCAGCTAAGCTAATATGTGCCGGAGAAAGCCAGGTGCCGGAGGTAAGCTTTATTCGGCCCGGAGCATTGATTCCCGAATAGGCTAGCTCTATCTCTCAATTGCCTATCCTGTGCTCGAGAAGGTCCCCCAGTTCCTCGGCAGTACCTCGGTGCATTTAGTTGTCTTACATGAGACTCGGGATATTCCTCACTCCATGGCGCCTCTCGCTCATCCATTCCGCCCGCCCGTCCAGACGCGGCGCCCTTTTTCATTATCATCTACCGCCCTTTCTTTCCTCCCGGCTATTCACGCATGAAGATCGTCGTATGTATGCTCGACTTCGGTTGCCGGTAGGAGTACATTATGGCAGGATCAGTCACCCGGGCAAACCAACCCTCCTCCAAGAAGAATTGTGCTATGCCCCCCCGATCCCTATAGAGCGAAAGAGCTGCCTGGTGATCCCTAGGTTGCAGCACGTCCGGTCGTTAACTCCTCGCGCCGCTGCCGCCGTTTCTAGGACCGACCGACGCCTCACCTGCACAGGTACCTACGTAGTGTAGTGTCGGTCGCACATTCAACATAGCGTTCGGACTCATGTGCCTTCCAGAACCAGGGGTCTTCGAGCCTGCTGCGTACGATTAGCCAGCCTTGCGGCGGCAAAAGGATTAGACGTCTCCCCATGCTACGGTTCCCTGCGGTCCGAACCCGGTGCCGCATTAGGTTAGGGGGCTGGGCGATAATAGCTCCTCCGCATCCCAAAGCGCGCTGCCCTCCTAGGCGCGCAACACTAAGTAATCCAAGCCAACCCACATTACTGACTAACGGCGGATAATCATATTTCTTAGAGGTACTAAATACAACTCCATGAATGAGCAAAATGGAGGTTGCATTAATGATAAAGATCTCTGGGGAAACCGCTAAAAAAAGATTGAACATGTGGGAGGATCCGAACGAATTCTGCTTTCATTTCCCCCGTCAGGAGCACTGAGTTACTTACGTTACGGTCTTCAGCAGGCAGGCTGCACTCTAGGCGGCGGCTAGGAAGGATCGCTAGACCAGCAGCCAAGCCAAACCAACAATGAATGTGTAATGATGATGATTCCACACCAGGCTCAATAAAGAATTGAATGTAGAAAGGGGATCCTAAACAAAAAAGGAGTCCAAGACCCCTTTTTTGAGCGTATAAGGAGAGGTCGAATTCCAAACTTTTCTCTCGAGTATACCCACTACCAAAAAATAGACGTCACTTGGGGACACATGCGGATAGCCGCCCCGCGTGGCTAAACCAAAAGAGCTCAAACTCTTTTTTGAGTTTCACTGAGAAACTCGAGTCTTATAAAAGACGCCACTCTACGAGGGAAGTCCTCGGCTCGGGTCGAGTCCTTGCGAGTTCATCCCAAACAAAGCGAGCGAACCCCTTCCGGGTCTTGTTCGGGAAGATGCAGATAAAACGCCAATAGCCTGATGTCTGCTTCTACGGCATAAGCTTTAAAGAAGAGAGCTATCAACGCAATAATAAACATTTCATAAGAAAATCCAATTTTTTTTTTCAAAGGTATAGGTGAAATTTGGAACAGTCATTTCAATCTTTTTCTTCCAATTCTAAGAAAGAGAAATCCAGAAAAATCCGTCAATAAATGACGAACCCCATTATACAGATGATAGGACAGGGCTAAGGCAGTAATCTCGACGGAGATTAGGATAAGCTTTGATGAATAAAAGAAGAATTGGTAGAAATTCTCATAGGTGAAGCAAATCCAACCCATTTTCAGACAAATAATATAAAAAAACAAAACCAGAGTGGCTAGGAAAGCCCCGGAGATTCTATGGAAAATTGGAAACGTCGAAGTGAGCTGTGGCTTAAAAATAGGAAGATGAGGAGATAACGGGCGAAGGATATTCATTCTCTTAGGTTGGATTTATGTTCATTCGCTTCTGCTTCTTGCTCTCAAAATGAAAAAAGACTTGTTATTCAATGGACATGGACCTGATTGAACCAGTAAAGGCATGGGGAGTTTTTGGGCGTGTCATCTCACAGCGAGATTTTTCTTATATATGTAATTGTCTGTCCGACTTTTCTGTCTTGTATCTATTTACAGCTATGAGACAATGTTAACCAACTCTTCCTGTTTATATATCGAATTTATTGTTGTTCGTTAGAATCGATTACTGTTGTTTTATCTGACGCTTTCTTGTGACTCGTCACGGTTGCTATGTTAGCGACGGATGTAAAGGTATCAATATGAATGAGAAGCCTATGTTGTGGACCAAGTTCAGATCGACCAAGTTGAGTGATGAATGAATGAGTCAATGAGTTCGAAATGCATGTATTAAGCATATGTTCATCGATCTAGTTGTGAGCCCGAGATAGACCGCGCCCTCCGGGTAGGTCATTTGATCGGTAGAAGGGGGCCCGGATCGAGAGAGAGATCGAGCTGGCTCATAATATCAATAGCGAGCCGGAAGGTCTCTAGTCATGTAATAGGAAACAGAAACATAGCACACCCCAAAACGGCCTCCTATCACACTGGCGGGGAAGCCCGCTTTTTCGACCGCGGTGGTATGATTGCCGGGGCCTCTCCTCGTTCCGCCCGCTGGCCTATTGGGATAGCAGCCTTCGGGCTTTGCCTGCCCTTTATTTTATAAAAAAGAATTCCGGCTCGGCCCGGGAAAGCGCTGGCAACAACAGAAAGGAAGGGGTCCATGTAGCAGCTGCGCCCGCCCCCTTCTTAGTCAATGGGGCAGCTGGTTCGGCATCTACTAGAAAAAGAGAGAATCCATTTCAGAAAACCACACCTCTGCTAGGCAGCGTGTGGAATGGCCGAGAGCGGACCTTTTTGGATATATAATCCAAGTCGAGAGTGGAGTTACGGGAACAGCCGTCTGATGGAAAACGACTTTCACGTTCGGTTCAGAGAGCACTTTTTTCGTTGAGAATTCCTCGTTCCCTTTCGTGTGAATTCCCCAGCGGCGAATTCGAAACTTGTGGGGCCCTATCTATTTATTCCATCTCTCGAGCCCCGAAGAAAACCTCCCTCCCCTTCGGGCTCCATATCTCTTTTGACTCTATATATGTGGGCACCTGATATCTATGAGGGTTCACCCACCCCGGTTACAGCATTCCTTTCTATTGCGCCTAAAATATCTATTTCTGCTAATATTTCACGTGTTTCTATTTATGGTTCCTATGGAGCTACATTGCAACAAATCTTCTTTTTCTGCAGCATTGCTTCTATGATCTTAGGAGCACTGGCCGCCATGGCCCAAACGAAAGTAAAAAGACCTCTAGCTCATAGTTCAATTGGACATGTAGGTTATATTCGTACTGGTTTCTCATGTGGAACCATAGAAGGAATTCAATCACTACTAATTGGTCTCTTTATTTATGCATTAATGACGATAGATGCATTCGCCATAGTTTCAGCATTACGGCAAACCCGTGTCAAATATATAGCGGATTTGGGCGCTCTAGCCAAAACGAATCCTATTTCGGCTATTACCTTCTCCATTACTATGTTCTCATACGCGGGAATACCCCCGTTAGCCGGCTTTTGTAGCAAATTCTATTTGTTCTTCGCCGCTTTGGGTTGTGGGGCTTACTTCCTAGCCCCAGTGGGAGTAGTGACTAGCGTTATAGGTCGTTGGGCGGCCGGAAGGTTGCCACGAGTAAGTAAGTTTGGGGGACCGAAGGCAGTTCTCCGTGCACCGGACACGTAGTTTACCGAATCAGTTGCGACACGGATGGGAATGCATGCTACGAAAGATAGGGTCGAGTCTGATACATCAACCGTCTACTCAATATCCTTGTACGAGTCCACAATCACTACACGAGATGAACCTTGGTTTGGTGAATTGAAGTAGGCCTTAGGTGTAATAGGACTCCCAGTTACTGCGCGCGATCGTATACTGAGGTGCTCCCCGCCGGTTGTTGAAACGACGCGAGCCGGGCCGGGCCTCGATTCAGAAAGATGAAGGGCAAAAAAGTCTAAATAGGGGGTTACAAATCCCCCATCTCATTGGGGGCGGAAAACGAATCGACATCTCGATGTGAGACAGCCTTTTCTATTTTAGTTGGGAAAGAACGGCGAAGTCCATCCGAACCGTCCAATGAAGAATAAGAGGAGAGCAAAGCGCTAATGGCGCGCGAAGCGCATGCGGGGAGAAAAATCTGTGTGGAGGAGAAGCAGCAGCAGCCGAGCTCATTCCCTTCGCTTCCTGGGCCTGGGCCCAAAGCAGTGCAGTCTTTCCTGGCCAAATCAAGGTAGTTTACTTGCTTACTTGTTAAGGATTTGGGGCTTCTTGCTACGCTACTTAGAATCCATTTGATTTTAGTAATATATATAAATAGAAAGATAGATCCATCCATCTATCCTATCCGATTTCGATTTGGATATCTAAAAAAGAATCGATTTCATTCAACGTTTGATTCAAAGAAAAAGAACTGCGCTTAGCCCCCCCGCTCATGAAACGGCTCTGCTGCAATGGATGGCAGAGGGTCCGTAGTACCCAAAGCACTGGAGTGATCCAGTAGCCGGGAAGGGGCCTAGAAGTGCCTACTACTACACCACACTACACTTGGCTCTACACATTTACCGAGCTAACCCCTGTCCAGTGCCTGGCAGAGCTAAGGGGGGCTTCAATCCTTATTCCTTATCCCCCCAGGCTAACGGGGCCTTACTTTTTCAGGGGGGAGAGCCTCAAGAAGCACTGTTGAGAGGAAGATCCTTGGCCCCTCTTCATTCTCTACAGGGTTCCAAACCTTTCTTCAACATAGGTGACAACGAGCGGGTCAGAGATGGAAGAGATCGAACACGGGAATAAGAAGCAAGCTTGCCTTCCTTTTTGATCATTTTGATAGAGGGGGATGGAGAAAGTATACAAAACATACTCGCATTTCCCAGTCGAAAAGATGGGTTCCTTTTTCGTCTCGCATTTCTCATCGCGGGAAAAGAATCATATTGAAAACGTTCCTAACCCAACCTTTTCCTTCGTAGAGCTGTGTATTGTAAGTGATCCGAACCTGCCCGGAGCGAGCCTCCCATAGAGGCAAGTGATGTTGGTGAGCCGTATGATGGGCAACTATCTCCTGCGGTTCGGAGAGGACTCAGCTGTTAGTTAGTACCCCCTTGGTTTCGGGGTGGACCCTTTCACTCTATTTTATTATATACGCTTAGCGAAAAGAATGTTTTTTGATACACCTAGGACATGGATTCTATATGAACCAATGGATCGTAACAAGTCGTTACTACTAGCAATGACTTCCTCTTTCATTACTTCATTCTTTCTATATCCCTCTCCCTTGTTCTCAGTTACTCATCAAATGGCACTCAGTTCATATCTTTAAGTTCGATCATTGACAAGGTTCAAAGAAAGGGTGGCTCCAAGGTAGTTTACTTGCTTACTTGTTAAGGAAAACATATAGACTTGTTCCAATGAAAGATATAGAACGTACCATGGTTCTTGCGAAAAGCACCTTACGTCTTTACATTTCCATAACGCTAAGCCATGCTGAAAAAGGAGTAGTTACTCAGGATGAGGTAGTGAACCGTCTTCGTCGGGCATTCAAGTGTAAGTGCATCGTAGTGAGTAAGGAAAAGCATAGTGCTGGTGGCTTTCATTTTCACGTAGCGGTGAAGAACGCCAAGCACAACGCTGCGAAAATAATTCGTTCTATCTTTCTCGATGGGGTCCAATGTGAGGTGAGATTCCCCAAGGGCTGGGGCTGTGCCTACCTAACAAAGGAGGACAAGTCGCCCCTTGTTTGGGGTGAGTATACTCGGGAGCAGATCCTTGATATTTCTGAATGCTCTAGGCATCACAAGAAGGATACTACCGTCCCCAATCAAGTGGTCTTGGACAACCTATCCAAGTGCGAAGACTGGTTTGATATATACTCTAATGAGGTCCTCGTTAATAGGCTTTTTCGTTCTTACGGTACAAGTGCCTTTGACGATCTGAAGGTTCTTAAGCAGTTAAGGACTCCGTTGGGTGCCAAGTTTATAGACTATCTCCGTAAGCATAATTGGCCCGCGGAGTACACTCCTGAGGAGCTCAAGGAAAAGTACGTCTTTTTGGACTGGGTTGCATGCCAGCTCTGTTTTTCAACGGCCAATCCAAAATCAAAACGAGACAGCTTTTCCTCTACGGTCGGCCTAGCACGCAGAAGACGCTTCTTGTGAGCTTTCTATCTAAGGTTCTCCGTGTTTATTTCGGGAGTTCCCGCCGAAACGATTTCACAGGCGCCGACAACTACTACGATCTCTGGGTCTTCGACCAATTCCACAAGCCCCATTTCTATGGTTACAGCAACAGTGAACCTTCCGGGGATTCGGTTCTGGACTATGATATGACACTGGCTCTGCGAACACGCTTCTTTGGGTCCTTGACGGACGGGAATGCCGTCTCCATTCTAAATAGAATCGTCTTTTTACTAAGACATGTAAAGTGCCACTGATATCTAACTCCTTGCCCAGACCTTTCAAGCGCCCGGGACCTCTTCAGGAGAGATTCCTTCGCCTTCCCTTTCGAAGCAATCTCTACGAGCTGCGAGAGGAACGTGTGATCTCAACGCTGTGGGGTTGCTTTTTAAGAAGAATCTGCCGGAATATTTCACTCCAATCCGGTCCTATGAGCAGCTACATAGACCTCGACTATAACGCTTCCCGGGCATGCGGGGAGGACTGCTCCTCGCAGCTCCTTCTTACTATTACTACCGACGCGGAATTGGCCCGCTTTAGCTGGCGAAAGGCACCTTCGGCTAGCTCCAAGTACAAGTACAGCTATGCTAGCGCGGACCTTTACCAGTCAACGCTTTCGGGGTCTAAGCTTTCTCTCCTTAACTTTGCAATCATCCCTCTCGAAAAGCCTTCGTCATTGGGCTTGGAAAATAGGAGTGAGGAAACCCCCCTTCCTTTCTTCCACGACTCTCGCTTGGGTTCTAACTTTGAATTTCATAGGAGTTCTGACCCATGTCTTCTTTACTTTTTGGCCTGGCCAATTCGAGTGGTAAACGAGGCTTCCAAAGAGGTGGCCTTTGGTCTCGACTTGACTCTTTATGAGGGTCCGGCTAGCCCACCTCGAAAGTACTACTGCGAAAACGGAGATTGCTCGTCCTGCTCGAGCCATTAAGGAAGTAAGGAATCAGGGAGTCAAGCCATTCTTTGCTTTGTAAGAAGTCCCAGTATCCGGTCTGTGCTTTCTGTCTTTAAGAAGGGCTATCGGTCGCCTTTCTTTCCCTCTGTTATAGCCCCTTCTTTCGCTTTCCTGTCTCTGTCTCTCGACTCTCCGATTAGTAGGTCAATCAATATCGGTTCGATAGTTAATGGCTAAACCAAGATCTCCCCTTTCGCTTCGGTCTCGGTGACTGTGATAAAGAAACCTTCCCTCTTGTCTTTCCTGAAAGTCTGGGTGTTAAACGACTCTAAAGAGAGTGAGTGACCAACGAACGAATCAAGGAGGAAGAACTCGCGGGCTTTCTAGAGGCCTTTTAGACAAAAAGAAAGATCGATAAGACGGTCTTTCACAGTAATGACCTTCAGTAGTGCTTCTTCCCCGCTCTGGACAGTAATAATAGAAGGCAAGCTAGCATTAGCAAGGCAAGTTAACTTTAAGCAATAACTCTTAAGGGCGGGCTTTACTCAACAGATTCCTCTATCGGCTTCATTCCATTCCTTCTTCTATCATTCCCAGGCCAAGGGAGAGGTACGGGACACGGGGCCAGTAGTTAATGAAAGGAAAGCGAGAAGGGAGAACCGGCAAGTAGGGAACAGAACCCGGGGGGAACCGGTCCACTCCTTTGCCTTTCACTCCCATTCTTCCGCAAGGGCTCCATCCATCAGCTTCAACGGGCGGCCATCAGTCGCAGGGATTTCAACTGAATTTTTAGAATACGCTTTAACGACCAATGGTTAACGATGGCTCTGATGGGCGGTTTTGCTAGAATAAATAATAAAGAGATCACCATTTTAGTAAATGATGCGGAGAAGAGTAGTGACATTGATTCCCAAGAAGCTCAGCAAACTCTTGAAATAGCGAAAGCTAGCTTGAGGAAAGCTGAAAGCAAGAGACAAAGAATTGAAGCAAAGCAAATCTAGCTCTCAGACGAGCTAGGACACGAGTAGAGGTTCTCAATGTGATTTCGTAACTAGTTGGTGTGCCCGAATAGAATAATCAAAAGAATTTGTGTTTATACACATACACCCGATTTGGATTCTGCCGATTGAATACAATCAAATACAATCAGGATTCTGATGTAAGGAAAAAAGTGGATTATATTATTTAAATAAATAGCGTCGTATATAAATGCAATACAATAAATAGCGTATATAAAGTGATAGTTCTTTGTCGGGTCTTTTGTCAATGAATATACTGATGAGTATACATATTTCTAAGGCTAGATAGATCATGAAAACGTTCTAATCTACCTTAGTATCTTCACCTTCGCTGCAAAATGAAAAATGAAGTATGGTATGCCACCGCTTTGCTGTGTCAACAGGGGAACTTCCCCTATTCCGACTTTTAGCATAGGCCCGTGAGTCACGAGCTGGATTCGAACCAACACTTTCGGAGACGCCTAAACTGACCATCCAAAAGCATTTGCATCCGTTTTTTCAGGACTAACTAACTGGACCACAAGGTTCAGTTTCAGTTTCTCATCTCGAACCAGCAAATCCTGATCCCTTAACGGACTTCTAAATATCCGAGCTTGAAGCTGCAGACTCAGCCATATATAATATATAGGAGCAACTTGGAGAAGAGAAAGCTAAGTGGTTTTCCGCTGGATCTTTTGCAGAAGTAGAGCAGGGAACAGGTCTGAACCGCCAAGTTGAGATCAGTAAGTGGGGCTTCCAGCGTGGAATTTAACTCGTCTGATTATTCCGTGTTTAGGAGTGGGAGTCTTTTCTAAAGTATAAAGAGTGAAGCTCCTCATTCAAAGAGGGGCGGGTAGTTATCGAGGTTTGAAAAGTCTAAAACTTCAGCATGTTGGATGCTTACCGAAGTTGCTTCAAATGGAGGTGGCTAAGTTTCAGGTACACGAAGCAGTGCCTTTGATCAGGCCTTCCTTGATTCCTGCGGATTGATTGATAGATTGATTGGCAGTGGGCGTGAACCAATGCTACTACTTGACCTCTATCCTATAACTCTTACAGCATAGCGCTCATCGAAGGCTGCACCAGCCCTAAAGAGTGGGCTCTGAGAGAGAGAAAGCGAGACGGAAAAGAAGATTCAAGACAGCAAACTGAAAGAAGAACATTGAACAACCAGTTCGAATAGACTCTCACACCACAGAACAGAGAGCCAAACCAACAAACTCATAAACAAACCTTAGAACAAAGCAGTCATCAGAAAATAAGGAAGACATTCTCACCACATTGGGAAAGGTAGTTTACTTGCTTATATGATAATATATGGGAGTTTACTTGCTTATATGATAATATATGGGAGTTTACTTGCTTACTTGTTAAGGAAATTAGGTAAGGCGGATTCTATCACCGTCTTTGTCCCCACTGCGGATTCTGGTCCATCGGCAGCCTATTCTTTTGCTACAGAAGAAGGCATTCTTGCCAAGACATTCCGACTACACCTTCTTTGCTCCACTACTGCTATTGCTGCGGGAAGTGGCACTAATCTAATTTCGTTCTCATGGCCGGAACAATCCCTTAGGTCTCTGTCTCTGCCTTTGCAAGCGCAGGGTTTTCATTAAATGAATAGATGTTATTAGCTTATTCAATAGATAAGAGGTCTATCAATGTAGGAAGAGTGGCTACGACCTATGCCCTTCGCTTTCGAGGTTTGAGTCCTGTAGTTAACGAAGATAGCCTCAACAGCGCATACTGGTCTACGAGTACTAGGCATGCCTCCACCTTCCTCCAGGAGTTCAGTTTCTATTGAGTCAGATCTGGGATTAGTTGAAAAATGAATCTCATCTGGACATTCAATCGGAATTCCTCTTTCCCTTATTCTATGTCATTTGGTCCGAAAGCCTAAACCGGGAAAAGTAAACCTTTCCTTACTTTACTTACTAATGTGCAGTTCAGTTCCGAACCGACTGAGGGGAATAGACTCACTGGATTTCGGATAAAAGGCATTGCCTACTATAAAGCATAGGGAAAGGGGGAGTTCCTCCTTGAGAGAGATGGAATGATGCGAAAGCTAATGTAGGGCTAATAGAGAGGTGGACTCATAGAACGAATTGAAGGCTTACAAGCCCGGCTAAGATTATTCGCTTACTGACTGCCTGGCTCTGGCTGATAACCTTAAATGAAAGGATTAGGCCAGGACTCATACGATTCGAGTAGGATGGGATGATAGGATGAGCTTTCCTCGTGTACTGGCTTTATTCGCCGAGCAGGAAAGAGAAAATCCATTTAATGATTCGATTGATTGGCCTCGATCGAATCATTATACCTCTCGAATTGACGCATCATTAGACGTGGCCGTTGTTTCCTTATCATCCGAATCCCAATCCCATAGTAACCACCCATTGCATTGATCCGGGAAATTCATTTCCAATTTCTAAGTATGAATCGAATCCTGTAGCCCAATCAGAGTCTTTCGTCACCAGCGGCAGCAGCCAAAGAAGCATGGGAATCATCGGCCCAGGAACTCCCACGAGCGAGAAGTCGACGATGAATGAGCTCGTCAGTCAAAGGCCCTTAGATAACCACATAACATCTCCCCTATGGAGTGCCCTTGGATTGGAGTGCTTTTTATTCCTTAGCACAAGCGCTAAGCGATAATAATACCTTTCATTGAGACTTGCCTTTCCCTCGACGTCGTTTTCTAGGACAGGGTGCTTGCCTGCTTCCTCGTATTTCAACTCAGTCAGAGCCAAGCTAGCTACGTTTTAGTTTGTATTTATTAAGTCAATCATTCCCGGCTTGCAGCTTTGGCTTTCTGTTTTGTCGAGAGAGTGACTTGCTTGTGATTGCAGGAGCATCTTTGCTTAGGAAAAAGAAAACGTCTCAACACCTCTTCCCGCAACGGCGGCCTATTATACGGACTTATGACTAAACAAGTCCGAGCACATTTGATATGGCTAAGGCCTATGATAGAGTGGACTCTGACCCCGGTAAAAGCTTTTCTGGGTGACACCCTTAATAGGATAGTAGGGGCGCGGTGGACTAGCGAACGAGAGGGAAGGTCACTCTATCTTCTCTGGGGTAGAGGCAATGTTCAGTGCACTTTCGAAGACATCCGAGTTTGAGGTGAGGAGAGATGATGGTACGGATGAGAAGGGCAGCACGAGAACGAGCTTTCTTTCTAGCGGCTTTCGGCGTTATCTTTCTGAAATAGCAGCTGCTCTTTCAGAATTCATTTTATACATAGATGACGGAAGCTTCTTTCTCAACGGAGAGTACTCCCCGGCTTGGGGACATCGCTATAGTATCTTGTTTGGCGCATTCTCTACGACGGAAATGTGAAAAGGAGAAAGATATTCCTACCACCGAGGAAAAATCCTTCAACCACTCAGAGCGCTATGTCCTGAAAGTATGCCCACCATTTCAAATAACCTTAGGAGAGGCCGACAATGCTCAATGCGTTAAATCTGACCATCCTTATTATCCCTCCTTAATGGTGATGGCAAAAAAAGAATAAAGAATGGCAAGACTTCTTTAGCGATGCCCACAAGAAGCGCTTCTAGCAGTGAGGAGCTTGTCTCTTAGTTTGCTAAAGTAAAGGTTCTTTTGATTGAGTGAATCTGACTTTCTTTCACTCAGGACAGATAGAAGGACAGGAGATAAAGTTGCTCTTCTTACAGGTGTTCTAGACCGAAGGGCAGAGATAAGGAGTTAAGGGTTTTTCTTTCTTTTTCTCCTTTAGTCCGTATCAATAAAAGCCGAAACCTTCGAGCTCATGATGACAGTACTTCGAGTGAGACAGCAGCAATAGGAGGATGGGGAGCTTGTTTCTTGCTAAGCTAAGCCACTCTGCTTTGCTTTGGTTTGCCGGGATTTCACCCAGTTTGGGAACCAGCCCCCGAGTCCTTTGGGCGGAATCAAAGTGGCTTTTAAGTTTAGAGGCGGGTCTGATCTCCCGTGGAGGCCCACCGATATCCTTAGCTCTGCTCTCTATGGGTCGTCGGGCCTTTCTTCCTCATTCTTTGAACTAGCAAGTTATAGTAATTGCTCAATTCTGTTTTATATTATATAAATGAACGGAGGGAAGGTTCTTATTCTTCTTCCTCAGCTTTTGGTCTTTTGCATTAGCTTTTGCTTTTGGTTTAACCTTTTGCTTAGCATTAGTGATTTACATAACCTGAGTTGGGAGATTCTCTTTCTTCCTTTCGTTCTTCGGGGGAAGGATCTCGTTGGTTTTTCACAATGGTATTATTGTACTTTTGAATCTGGTGATGCGGGGTGGGTGGTGCCCTCCGAGGGAAGCCCGCTTGGGGGGTGGAATTGAGCTCGGGAAGTTCCTACTCGGGTCTCAATAATGGGATGGACAGATGTCACACACATATAAGGCCTAATTGAAAAATCATACAAGAAGTGAGTGAATATCGATGGCTTTTGTTGAACAGAGAGCGAACGGACGGCAAGTGACTTTGATCTCACGCGGGCTTATACTTCGGCTACTAATAAGGGGGCTGGGCTTTGACAGATCAAGACTGGGGCTTCGTTTAGCCGCCTATGTAGTATAAAACTCTGAATTCGACGTTGAATAGAATAGCCATAGTGAGTTCATCACCAGTGGCATAAGCAGAGGAGGCATATGCGGTGGGGAGAAAGGAAATTTACCTCACTTCTTAGGAGCCAATTCCAGTTAAATCCGCAACAAAACAAGCACCGGAACCCGTTGCTTTCGTGGGATCAACTGCTCGTTTTCGATATAGAACTGGATAATCAAAAACTGCCTTTGCTTCTATCTCTACTTCTGGAAGGGGCTCGATCTCTAAATGGATCTGCTATAGCGACTTTCGATATGCTTGGGACTCCGCCTCTAATGGATTTGGAATCGAGCGAGATGATATGCTGAAACGGGTACTAGCGTAAACCGCCATAGAACGAAGCTTAGCCGTCGCCCATATGCTAGAGATTATGTTGGGTCCGTCCCGAGATGCTCACTACGACCTGGCTTCGGGGCCTTTCCCTCTCGTTAGCTTAGCTTGGCTTTAGTTAGATATTAGATAAATCCCATGTGACTCCTAGTATTTTTTGTTTGTTGTAATTTGGTCAAGTAACAAGTGTCAGCAATCCGTATAGTGCTATTCCTAGTACTTTGACTTGAGTCCCATAGCTACATAGCGGTTCTCATTCTCACTATGGCACTTTCTCTTCTTTCAGTTATTATCATTCCCTATACTACATCATAGTCAGGACTGCTCTGGAACGGAGCAACTAGAAAGATAAGGAAGCAGCAGATGCACGAATGGAAGATGCAAGAGTAGGCTTTTAATTTCATTCGAATATAGTGGCAAAATGAATAGAATAAACGAGCTTTTAGCTCGAGAAGGCATCTTTGGATCGTTGAACTTTCACGCTCATATAGCGAGAAACTATTCCAATTTCTAAAAAGAGCTCAGTAAATGAATGGTCGAGCAAGTGGCTGATGACAAGAATACATACCAGCGCGATTTCTATCCAGTGTTTGTTCCGGGGGTACACCAAAGACAATCCAACCAAAGAACAAGGGCACGCCTTCGCGGCTTTATCTGCCGTTACACGAGTACTTATTCATATTCGAGGAAGGCATGCCACACTAGGAACAGTTTGTGGATAAGAAGTATTGTCAACTAGAGGGAAAGCTCTATCAACTCCTTATCCCACTCATGACACTCTTGACCTGGAAAATCCCCCCTTGGAATACCTTATAGAGCTGGGCAGGCAATCGGTTTGATTATCAGCTGCTCCCCGCCCACAGCTCATGCCATTCCCTGAGGGTTGTCGTAGTACTTCTTTCCTATGGAGAGCGGAGTACTCAACTAAGATTAATAAGGTTTCATACCGGAAAATCCTCATAGCATAGTAAGTAGAACTACCTCTCCCGTGGTAAGGCAACGGGTTTTGGTCCTGCTATTCGGAGGTTCGAATCCTTCTGTCCCAGAGCATACTTATTCTATATATCAAAATCAAGAAAGTCTCATCCCTTGCGTATTCAAAAATAAATGAAAGTAGATTTCCATTCTTATTCTATTTCTAGTTATCGCTCTGTGGGAACAGACTTTTTGCGATTCGTAGCATCTGAGATGAGAAGGTAGACCTTGGTCCTCTTATTCAAAAGGAATTGAGAGACATATTCTATTTTCCGGGCTTTTTCACTCCTCAATCATTGTAGTGGGAATACCCGTTATGAGTAGTAAGGACTTTTCCGGGTATTTACTCTATGGGATGTCGGGTCGTCGCCGGGTCTTTCGAGATGCGAAGAATAGCGGAGAGAAAAGGTCGTCCCTTTACTCTATTCCTGACGTTAGGACGGATACTGAACTAGTTGGAGGCCTTACGAGGGCTAATCTACTACTTGACTCACGAGTTGCTCAATGAATCTGTTGATTCGGAATCACGGGATCGGTAGATGTCATATAACTTGATTACTTATAAAATGATTATGCTATCGTTCCTGCTGGCTATCGAGAATCAAAAATATGAATAATAGAAGTGCCGGTCAGCTAGTTCAGTAACATTGGTATAATCGATTTGGGATCTTAGCAGCTGCCCTTATTCCTCCATTTGCTACTGGGTAATTAATACTGAATTCCTTCCCCGGACTTCTTCCTTCTAGGCTTCTAGTAGCCCCAACCTTGAGCAATCGCATCCAACCAGTAAAGACGGAATTGACTGCTTACCCGCCCGCCCTTGGGGAGGTGAGGGACCCGGCATGCTTGAGTGTTATGGAAGTTATAGATTCTCCACTAGATTTTCTAAGGCTTTCGTTTTGTTCGTTCGTTCCTTAATGGCCTACTCGTGACGACGCCTCCCGTTCTTTCCTCTCTGAGCGACGGCTTGAGAAAGGTGCCAATCCAGATTCTTTATTGTACGAGATTCAAGTATAGTAAGAAAGAAGAGAAGGCGAAAGGAGGGGAAGAAAGTGCTTTTATCCACTACCCCTCGTAAGGTAAGGCAGTTCACTCTTTCTAGAGTAAGTAATTCCCTTTAGCTAACCCTCCAATCCCAGGTTAGTAAGTAACCCTCGTGCTCGTTCTATTATAATATAATATAAGTAATTCCACGCTCAAACCTCTAATCCACTCTTTCACCAGCTAATCCAGAAGGAACTTTGCCAACCCTACCTCTTTCTCTAGATCTAGGGATCAGCAGGCTGGCTTAATATAAACTTACTTACTATATCCCCAGGGAATTCAGAGAATGACTTCTTAAACCTTGCTTTGAACTTCCCGGGGGACTGACTTATGCTAGAACGAGAGAATAGCTTACTAGCACCGGACTCTATTTATTCAATTCTCTATCCCGTGGTACTGGCTGACTCTCAAACCCGGCTTACGAGAGATCTAGCACTAGATGGGACTTCCTTAAAAAGTAAGAATAGAGAATAAAGATAGAATACCTAAATGGACTAACAATAAAGACTTGCTGAATCAGAGTTTGAATGGAAAAGAAAGAAAGCTAGAGTGTAGAGTGCAGGCGGAAGTCAATTGATTGACCATTATAGTGGAAATTAGCCCTCTAAGGTCTTTCTATCACTCGTAAGGCCGACATGGAAGACATAGCCCTAGTTCTCAGGTAAAATATTGGGTATAGGGATGATAAGGCATCTGTCTCCTTGAAAGGAAGAGGCTTCTTTGGCTTCTGTACTTAACAATCCCTTCTTTTTCGTACTTCCTTGCCTTGTTTCTTTGAATCAAAGTGTTATCCCGATGACTGACGGGTTTGCCTTGTGTTGGGACGGTAGGCAAGTTTCGTATGCACAACAGCCAAACTATTGGATTTCGTTCCCCTAGAACGCCCGGTGACATCTTTCCTCCTTAAGTCCCACAACTAGAGAAGGAGAAAAGCGAAAAGGAGTTCCGCCGAGAGGTGATTAAAGGCTATCATCAATTGGCACCTTCGCTACTAGTTGAATCAAAGCATTGGTACCGTACTGGCTTGAAACCATTTGCCCGTCTTCCTTCGCTTGCACCCTACGACCGAAGACAAGGAAGTGGTTCGCACTCACACTGATTGGAATGAGACCGTTGGCTCCTGGCTTTCAAGAGGCTAAAGCCCTTGCGAGAACCTTTCATCCGAGTCTCTTTTGCTCTTTTTGGTTTTAGGCACCACTTTGCTTAACACATCGACTTCGAAGTGGGATAGAGATAATGAGCACTGTGAGCTACTGTCTCTTACATCCCGAATCTGCTTATTGATACCCGTACATACAAGGATTCTTGGTAGTCATCTCTTTCTGCTTCCTTTCTTTTGTGGCAACCTTCCCTTTCCCGCCTCGGTTAATCACCTACTCTCTGTCTCGCTGACCTACGACTGATTCTTCTTAGCCGTGTTCTATATGTATCTCCTTCGGACCCGGCCGGGTAATTGATTATATATATCTAAAGAGATTCGTCTTCCTTCTGAAGTGCGTGCGTCATGCTTCTGACCTTTCTTTCACCAAAGATGCTCTTTTCAAAGAAAAAAGCGATTGTACTCCGAGCTGACTAAATCTTATTTTTTGAAGTAGCCCTCCCATGCTAATCTTCCGGTCCACTTCAAGTCCTGCCGTTCAATACTGGACTTCTTCTTCCGCTTCCAGGAGCAGCCTCTATCCTGTTGAGGTGAGGCCTTTGACTCCGCTTGCCTCTACTTTTCATGTCAAGCGTACAAGTGTAGTTTAGTGGGATTGACTTCTAAAGACAGGAATTCTTTTTCATCTCCTCGGGCAAGGCCCTGTATAAGTCGACGTCTTAACCTGACTTCCTGAGCTCAGTTGATTGTTGAAGCAGTAGCTCTGGATCAAGAGCTGGATGCTTACCTTATTATTATGAAAAGGGGAAAGGCTTTTTTTATAGATTAAGAGGTGAGTAAGGGGGGAGAATGGAAGACCAAAGAGCCCCAACTCATATCGTACCAAGAACTTGCCATTGACCTGATCAAGCGCTTTAGGGAGATCACCTTCACCGATGTTCCGAGAATCTACAATCGCTTGGCTGACTCGCTAGCCCTTATGGAATAAATACTCAGCCGCTCTAGTACACATGCTAGTACACCGAAGCACAGAGTCGCTTGTCATCGAGAGATTGGACATCCCAGCCACAGAGAGCCCTTCCGTCGAACGGGACTCATTCATCTTCTTGGATGAAGACTATCGAGAGTTGGAACATGATGAACTATCACCAGTCAAGACGAGGAAGATTACGAGGACGATGGGATTAGTGTAGCGGCTAGTATCCTTGTTATCAGATGACCTAAGTGACGGCGCTAGCTGGATGCAAAGATTCTCGTCTCGAATCATAGAGTACCCTGGGCATTATCCAATGCATTCCTTTCTCGATAGTCAATGTATATAGGTACTAAACACTGCAGAAGTCGAAGGCGTTAGTCCATTGTCCGTTAGTCCGGGCCTGTCCCTACTGAACTGGTATCCACGGGATTGATTGTTCCTTCTGAACTCTCCCAGCCAGCTATTCTCGACTACACAACCCTTGCTTGGCCGGCTTGGGACAGGCTTGCTTGCATGCACACAAACAAGATCTTGGATGATCGTATCACGATCTGACAGTCAGTCATATATATAATAAGTATATAATAAGCTATATGCCATATAGCTATTTTCATAGCCGGTAGTTTCCGTTGATGGTTATGTTCATCGGTCGGATCAGCTCCTTCTTTGAAAGGATCGTCCAGCAGACCCCCCTATCCCCCTTGTCATAGCAACTATATTTATTCGATGGAATGTGATTTGCTTTCTGCTTGTGCGCACTGCTGTTCTGTTGCTTGGTTAGCATGCCTTCGCTGACAGTCTAAACAAAGACTGTGTCGACAAGAGAGCGGATACACGCTCTTTCCCAACTTGGCAACTATGTGGACTTCTTCGCTCTAGAGAGCGCAGCTGTTAGGTGATTAGGGCCTTCCTTACATTATCTATATGGTTTCATATCATATAAAGGCTTGGCACCTAGTTATCTTTATTTAAGTCGGCCTTACTCGGGCTAAGTTCAAGCAAAGATCAGTCCTTTAAGCTAAAAGCTTAAGTGATCAACTAGAAGATACCACCTTCCCCAATGAAACTTCTTTCCCCGGAGCAGCAACTGAAAGAGAAAAGACCGGGTATGCCTGAAAACCAGAAACGGATTCGTGAACAACAGAGAAGAGATATACCCCAGATACCATTTGAACCAGAGCTGAACCATTGAATTACCCGAGAGTGATTTCACTCCAGAAGACCTCGAGTCACTGGCTGCCTTTAGAGCAGACTAAGAATCAGGTACGGAAGGAAGTGAAGGTGAAGCAGGCTTGCTTTAAGGGCTAGGCTTTCTCTCTTCTTTGGCTTGACAATATGACAGGGCTTTCTTCTTTAATAAAGCCTTGAGCCGGGTATGAACTCGATTGTTGGCTGGTTCCCCCGATGCAGGGCTTGGGAAGATGAGGAATCAAGTGGTTACGGGCAATCGCATGGGAGAAGAAGACCTGGGATGGGATTGGAATGTGTAGTTGCTGATAGAAAGCTTGGGGTCGCCCTCCCCGTTGTCAAGATATGGATGGGAAGAACTTGGGCTTACAGGTCCTACTCCGCCTCCCGGGTCCGATAGTTCCCCTTCATTTCCCGTTCCTTGTTGGCCCTTGAGAAACCGATCAACTGAAATCAGCAACCCCCTCGATCTCCACGCGCTTCCCCAGGTTATCCAACCACGTAGGGTGGTAGCTCCTCTCGGCTGGGAGATAGAATCATTGAATCATCGGAGGCCCCGGGCGCGCAAATGAGGTTGGGACGGATTCCTCGATCGAGAACTACCTCTGATGGCTCATCACTGGCTATAGGAGCGGCAGGGGGGGCGGATAGAGGGATCCTTTTGAAATTATATACATTGCTGTTATTTCAACTCCTTAAAAGGATCATTGCTATTAATTTAACATTCTTTACCTCATAGCGATTCGACTCCGCTTATGTTTCCTTGTGATATAGTGACCAAGACACATGCAGTAAGACAGGAATCAATAAGCTTTTTTTAATATGTTTCTATGTGTCTCCCTTACCCTTAGTTCTAGTGGATCATAATTTTCTGGAGGTCAAAGGCTTTCGGCCATTGGTCCCTTAGAGGTTCCGGGATTGATTTCTACTCCCGGGATTCCTGTTGTGCTAATTGTTGGGGAAACCCCATCCCAGATTTGACTTAGATTAGCGCATGTTTCCAGGAAGAGTTTCGTAATTTGTGTTGTCTCCACGGAAGCGATTTTCCTTACGGTTGCAATTACCTCTGGATTTATAATTACTTCGTAGCAGTTGTAGGCGGGCAGTGTCATAATTACTTCAGGCAATAATGAGTACCACATGTTGAACCCTAGACACAGACAGAATATTATAGCATCACAGGGTGAGTGAATCCCGTCTAGATATATGTTAGGGGTATTTTGAAACCCCTGCAGATTATTCTTCATCCTTCTCGAGGGACTACTTACTAACATTTTATTGTAAATTCCTGCTATCTGTTCTATCTCACCAGGAATTGAAAGCTCGATAGGGTCTTTTGATGGGCCAGTAGATCTGCAAAAACTTGCCCCTTTATCGCTTTTGGAGTGACACATTCTATGTAAAATTCTGACAGCTGTAACAACCATCGCGCTGTCCTTCCCGATAGGGCTGGCCTTGACAGCAAGTACCTTATCGGATTAACCCCCACAACCAACTTTATCTTGTGCGCCAGCATAGAATGTCTTAACTTTTGGGCTGCATATATATGCTAAACAATTTTTTTCTGCTTTAGTGTATCTAGCTTCAGCTTCTTTGAGAATTCTACTAGCATAGTAGATTGGCTTTTCTTGACCATTTTGATCATCCTGTGCTAGCACTATTCCGATAGCATTATCATTGAAAGCAAGATATAGCTTTTTTCCTTACCAGCTATTGGAGCCATCATCACTGGGGCGTTCGCTAAGGTCTCCTTTATTTTCGCAAAGGCTTTGTCGATGGACCTCTTCCCATTTGTACTCCACCTTTTTCTTTAGCAATTCCATAAGAGAGGCCGATAAGGCTGCTAACCCTGGTAAGAACCTTCTCAAGTAGGAAGCTTTTCCTAAAAATGACTTCCACTCTTTCGCTGAGGTTGGCTCTGGCATATCGAGCACTGCTTTTGCTGGGTCTACATTCATGCCTTGTCGATTCACCAAATAACCAAGAAATTTCCCTGATGTTACTCCGAAGGCGCACTTCATCGGGTTCATCTTCAGCTTGTATTCTCTGCATCTAAAGAGGGGGAGTACTCTCATATTATAGAATAGCTGGCATCAGTCTTATCCGCGCATCTATGAATCCAAACCCCCCGAACACCCTACTCTGATTTACTGGAACAACCCTCCCTTACAGTGGGATTTTTGGCATCAATCCCATTCGTACCATCTCAACCTCCTGCTCTTCGCCTAAGGAATGCTTACCGAAGCCCATATCCGTTAACAGCTCTGAAATAGCCATATGTCTCTGCCTTGTCCTCTAAAGAAAGAAAGACCAGTGCCATCCCCGCTTCCATATCCATATTCTGGGACGATCGTTTCTCTTATATAAGAGAATATAAAGGATTGACTTACTTACTTACACTTACAAAAGGGACGGACGGAAGGAACTTACCCCAGCACTGACCGAACCATAACAGCTCTTGCCTGCTTTGCTCTTTCATGCCAGCGTCTACCTTTAGGGCAGGTTCTACCTCTCTTCCCTTTAGCTGAGGATGGGATTCGCTATGATTGTGCGTATTTCATGATTCCAACTGACGAAGTTCGGCATCGGACTACAAAGACAAGACAAGACTAGTAGCGATAGTTCTAGTAGCTCTAGTTGGCAAAAGCAGCTAATGGAGCTAGCAGTTCTTGTCTAGCAGCTCGGCTTGTAGCATCTCTAGTAGCTAGCTCTGGTCGGGCAGCGCTAGGGCAGCTGGTAGGGTGGCCCTCTGCTGTTAGTACAGGGAAGTCCATGTTCGAGTGAGAGCTATAATCTATCTTGCCGAATCTATTGACCCAATTCATGTTGACAAAGCTTGATGTGGTTAGGATAGCTGCAGTAGCTGCCTTACTGAGCTGCCCTAGCTGCTCTACCTCTACCTTGCAACCTTTAGCGTTACGTCTTCGCTTGCTCCTCCGGACTCAGAAGGTACCACTTGCCTAACAGCTGCAAAGGCGAATGCCGATACTCAAGCTGCTAATGCCAGTAGTCGTACTAACAGCTTGAAGTCTGAAAGCAGAAGCGACAGAAGCTACAGGAAGAGGTTATCACTACTGGTCTTATCCGAAGGCGAAAGCAACAACCACAGTCCGTTTCACTCTTTCTTCTTGAAAGGGAAGCTCATCTTCAATGTTGCCGCGTTTGCAGCCCTAAGCTGACGGGACTCTATTCCTTACACTCCAAAAGCAGCTAAAGCTAATGCCGACAATCGTACTACTATAGAGCGAGAACCTTGTAAGATACGGCTTTTCATCTGGCTGAAAAGCTTACAAAAGTGTTGGCTGAAGTGACTCGGATGACAAGGAGAGGATTCCATGTTGCCGTGGGATGCCGTGACGCGCTACGACTTACAACTAATACTAAGAATAGCTTATAAAAGGAGAACTGGCTAACGAAGCCTAGCTCGTTTAGGTCCTGCCATTCCTACCTATCTATCATTGGTCAACTCGGGAATCAGCTAGACCCGGCTCTCTCTTTCAAATGAATTGATTCGCCAGTTTTTGAGCTCACTAAGCCGGAAGCCAACGCTATATCTCTTGCTATGGCTCTTAGCTTATTATTGGAATATCTAGTCAGCACACCAAGAATGAAATAATACGATCGGCGGGCATTGCATTGGAAAGAGAGTTTCAGTACAATTATCACTGCTTAGCGAAGTGAGGTATAAAGCACCTTTCCGTTTTTTGTATGTAGGTTTGAAATGAATTTATTTCGCTGTCTTCTTTGTACTTGTTTGGAATCTTTCTCTTGGTATGAGGTTTGGACACTTGAATGACCATACCTTGCCGAACGGATTTTTGAGAATGCCAACCGGTGATCGGAGTTCGCTTTTAAGTTTAAGAAAGCCCTGGGCTAAAGGTTCAAGGTGTCATAAGAGGCGGTTGGCAATTACAAGTCCAGTAGGCACACGTACTAGCCTTATCTTATGCTTATGTTATGCAATAATAGAGAGTCAAGCCTTTGACCCGAAAAAGACCTTCCAACAAAGCGGGCGATAGGGATCTCACACAAAAAAGGCTCATTATAGTGGTGAAGAGCAGTGCATCCGGACAAGTAGCTCCCTCGCCTGCACCCTATGGATCGAGAGTACTATTTGTATCTAAGGAATAGAACTAATTGACTCCTACCCCCCACTACCTTACTAGGTCTTACTCATAATCTACCTTATCATATGTCTTCTCGGAGTTTACTTGGACACCGTTTCCACTGAGCGATGGGTTGGACTCCCGGATGCTCACCTTCCCAGATGCTTTTTCTTCAATGAAGATTTGTATCTCGCTGAGTCGATCTCACTATATATGCCTATCGTCGACTTATAGTATCCCGGGGAGAAAACGAGACCTATAGCCTCTCTTGCATAGTCAACCCTTTTCTTTAGGTGCCTACTTTGGCCCAAAGTCACAGCATTGACCCCATACCAGAAGCAAGGGGTGGTTTTCTCATGCATGCACTTTAGGACCTGAATATGAATGATAATCCTTTGAATTCTGCCTCACTTATTTCTTATCCATCAAGGTCTTCCCTTGGTCTTGCAAGTCCGGCAATCGTAGCTAGGACATTGCTTTGAGTTATTCCACCATGGGCATAAAAAGCCTCATCAAGCCCAGACTGAACGAAGGATAGTTAGTAGCCGACCGACGAGGCCAAGACGGCGCCTGGGAAAGAAATGTTATTTAACAGCTAGCTTTGATTGAATAGTGAGTCTGTGCCATACATAAGTTATATCTTTCTTCCTCCTCCTTACTACCTTCTTTCTACTAAATCTCCTGCTACTGCCGCTGAGGTTCAGAAGCAACTCCTGGCGATTTGAAGGTCTAAGGAAGGAAGACCAGGTCTTCTTCGCGAACTCCCTCCCCAAGGGACAGGTTCTTCTTATGCTGAGTCAACCCAGAGCTCGGGCCCAAAACGGATGCAATGGCAACCCGTCCTGTCCACTCCTAGTAGGATGCCCTTTCTTTGAGCTGTACAAGGAAGTGAGATAGAATTTTCAATTCAAATAAGCAAATTTCTTAGCTCAACCGATGTGAGGCTTCACGTCTAGGCCAGGAGTTGGAAGAAACCAAGAAAGAAGGAAAAGTGAACTTCTTGGTTTGTTAGCAGTTGATCTCCATGAACTAGTAAGTAGGAAGAGATGCTTACCTTCTCTGGATTGACAGCAATCCTCCCCGGCCTTCCTCCCCCTGGACACAGTCAGAGTCGAGGAACTCCCCGCGGATACACCTGCGGTCAAGCCGTACCCTCCCCTATAATAGAACTAGAAAGGGAGGAGAGGTATTGGAATCGTCTTCCCTCCTGCCGCGGGAAATAGGAATGATGGGCAAGCCCCCTCTTTTCGCTTTCGTTTTTGGTGATGGTCGGGGTAGAAACCAACCGGGCCGAAGGCCTTCTTCTTAAACCGTCGGTCAACTGGATCAACGTTAACTCTTGTGTAATGGCAAAAGAAGCAGAACATTGAATAGTTGCAATCACATAGTTCCTAGGCTTATGGTGACGACTGACCGCTAACTCAACCCCCAGTGAGTGATTGGTTTAGCAATACGTCAGAAAGCTGTTCTAAGCGTCCATCCTTGCAATCAGCCTTGCTTATTATATAGAATATGGGTGTTTACTCGCTTATATATAATATATATATATAAGGAACACTTTCACTTTGTATTAATAGAGAAAGGGCAATAGACCATCTTAATGAGAGAGAGTGAAGGTTGACTGAAAAAGGATAGGGGGTCAATATCCTAATTTCACATGAGAAATAGGGAATTCTAAAAAAAGCAACCTTCTGTGAACTTACCAATCTGAACTGTAAAGAAATCTTCAGTTTATGTACATGAATCCTCTTGCAGATCATAACGTTTAGAACCTCCATCCGCAGACACCAAAAACCCGTGGGGGTTCATCAAAGAGAGTATCACAGTAGGTAAGAGAAACTAAGATAAGAGAAATTAATGATTTAGACATGCTTAGACTAACTGATGTACGACTAATTCTTATGCGTAATCGAGAAACCTAGGCTCAGTGGAGAGGTTCTCATCGTAAGCGTAGCAATAATTGTGAATCGATCCCAGAAGAAAAAGAAAAGAAACTCGAGGTTGTTCATATGCAACACCTCGAAAAGAGGACGTGAAGGATGCTGCTCAAGCTACTGAAGTTGCAAACCGCATCGGGTAAACTGGCTTCGTTTGACGATAGGGAACAACGACAAACTCGTTTTCAAATAGAAAAGGAATAAAACCATTGGAGTCAACCGACAGAAACAGATTGAGTACCAGATGCTCAGCTAGAATTCTGGACCGTCTGAGCGTCAAACATGGCGAACGTCGTACGCCGACTACGGTGGTTCCTACATCCAGGGGTCAATGCGATCGGACTTGAGAAATGAGACTACTTCAAACTGCAGGAGTACAAAGAAAACCCCGAGTGTCTTAACCAAAGAATAAACAAGAGGAACTGGCACCTAACAGAGCGAGCCTTGGAAGGCGAGAAGCAATCAATCCGGGGTCAGGCTCACCAAAGAGGGCATCGATCGGTCACTCCAAACAAGCAATAGAGACAAACATAAAATAGAAAAAAGGGGGCCGCGGACCGAAACCTTAACCTGCCGGTAGCTAGGGGCTAGGGGGAGGAAAGCGGATCCGGAAGAACGTCCACTTCATGACCTGAGACCCGCCTAACCCGCACATGGGAGAAGTGGGAGCTTCAGATGCGAGACACAAGGATAAGTCCCTTTCGCTCGTTCCAGAAACGGAAAGAACAGACAAATTGAGGCTCGAGAGACCTTACGCTTCCATTAGCAGGATCCCGAAAAAACCCCTAATCTCAGGTGCAGGGAGGTTTCTACCTGGGGATGGGATCGAATCGAATGCCTTAATACGTATGCACCGATCACTGACAGGACGAACAAGTTTATCGAGCGTAAGGAATCGGATATACTTTCTGGAGCTAAAGGAACTCCTTTCCTTTATCGAGCGTAATGGACGAACTCTTTTCTTTTATCGATCAAGGAACGATACTCAATCCTTCGAGCAAGGGACGAGACTGAATCCCTCGAGGAAGCGAGCATTGATGTCTGGAGCGAGCGATCTAAGGATTCCCCTGGATGGAATAGGTTCGGAATAAGAGGAACGAGAAGAAGAGTACGGTGCATTGGCTCCAGCTTCCGATGTTGGTGATTACGGGTTCTTCCGGCTTCGCATTCCATTTAGATCGGATCCAGGGCTAAGATCACTTGTTCGTATGTACTTCCCACCTCACATCGGGTCAGGGATTTCAGTCAATGGATTCGATGCTTTCTTCTCTTAGATGTGGCATTACGCAAGAAGGGCTTGGCGGAGTAAGGTTTAGGCTTTCCCTTGCGGGGATGAATCCGCTCTTAGGACAACTAGGCGAAGGTGCGTAGCGGAGTGAAGTCAAAGGACGTATGATAGAGAAAGTACAGATAAACATCCTTTTGCCTTTAGTGCGTAGGCGTAAGAGAATTGACGGAAGCCAAGCAGCGTCAAGACGAGTCTGTTGATGACTTTCTCCATATACCGAGTAAGTTGATAAGATCATCAGTCGATTAGCCGCATCTGAGATGAGTAAGAAGTAATCCCTTTTCCTTCTTTCTGAGCCTGCGAGAAACCGCTTTGCTGAAGAACCTAACCGTCCAAAATGAAAGCGGAAGGCAAATGCTGGATAGTGTAGTGAAGGGCTTCCCGTAAAGAGAAGACCCAACCCAACTTCTGGCTATCCAGTGCAGCTTCTAAAGGTTCCGTTCTCAGTCGAATATGGATGGTTCGGAAATTTCCAGTTCCAGCATGGACGTTATGACTAATGGCATCGGGAGCGAGTTTCGGTAAGTTCAGTAAGTGAAGTGACGGGAAGAGATAGACCTCTTTCGCTTAGTCGGGTTACGGGCGTTTGTGAAGGTAACCTTCCTTCGGGCGAGAGGGTCAGCGCAGGTGCCGTAGTAGAGAGAGAATCCTTTCTGTTCAGTTACCGGTCTAATGCGCTAGTGCCCACCTATGGTGCTAGACAAGGTAGTTTACTTGCTTACTTGTTAGTGAAGGAACCGAGGCATTTTCCCGTCTTTCCTCAAAGGAGAGCTTTTTTGTCGATGCCTTTTCTCTTGTTTCAGAAGCTAGGATTGGACCGGCTTTCCTTTCTTAACCAGGCTCAAGGGAAGTTAGGAGTTTAAGAAGGTGCCCAGCGAAAGCGAGTTCTTCCTTTTCCTTTAATAAGATAAGGAAGTGATCAATTAAGAGTTCAGTCCCGGGTGAAGGCCTCTGAAAAGCCTGATGAAGGGCGGCTTTCTCCCAAAGTCTCACCAGATGCACGAACTGTACCTAATTTACTTCTCTGATACCAGCTCTACGAATGGAAATCCTCTTTCAATGAAAAAGACCGTCTTTCATGATCCGATATGGAGTTGCCTTGCCCAATATGAGATGAGAACTAGGCCCGGTGAACGGAGGAAAGAAGACTACTGTGAAATCGAAAAGTGGAAGGTTGAGGGATGCGTACCAAGCTGGATGTCTTGGCTCGGATGGCTGCTGTTCACCATCGAAGCCTCAGAGAGGAGAGTTGAGTATCAACTCACCCAGGGGCGTGTGTCAAGAAGCGGGGTGCCGGGGGACGGAGGACGTGGGTGGTGCTTATGGCGAGGTCCGATCGGGAATGAATATTATAGAAGAAGCCCGGTCTCACTCAAGAAGTGGGGCATGACGGCGTTGAATGGTATCTTCCTTTTTTGGACTAAGATCATCTCTTTCCGGGGCAGGAGTCAACAGCAAGCACGGGCAATAGGAAGAGGCGTCGTTCCAACCAAAGAGAACATAGGACCGGTCAGTCAAGTAAGGTCTTTTCACAGATGAAATGATTGAAGCTTATCGACCGGCAGACCGGATCACCACTCCTAGACTAGACTGGAGGATAAGATAGACGACTGCCAGCTGCAGCTTTGCTACCAAGTGATCCAGGAAGAGTGACTGAGCAAGCAGCGCGGCATCCTGTTGGCCAACCAACTTCCTATTATCTTAAAAGAGAACATCCACGTTTGACTGAGAAGCATTCGACGACGAGAGCTGGTGGCAAAGAGGCATCTTTTTCCATTATCTTGACGCAGGAGAGAATGGTACTTCTTTCTTGTCGTGGAGAAGTCACTTCCAGCCTGACAGTAAGGGTCATAGGCCACTAGAAGTAGTTGCGCCCATCAGTGTGCTTTCGCAGTTTTTAGTTGGACTGATTCCAATGCTTCCAATGAAGGAAGAGTGAGACGATAAGGAAGTGCTTTACGAGTGGTGGAACTACAATAGTGGTCAGCGGTGAGTGAACAGGCCAGGTCGACCGAGAGGAGATAGAGGGTTGTTTGCAAATCTACGGTGAGTGAAAAAGCGCTTGATTTATTTGTCTACCATATGAATGAGATAGACTGAATTCAAGAGGCTAGCTAGCGCCCTTTTCTACGAGATTTTTCGAATTCTATTTCCCACCTTCCGAAGCAAGTCTTTGAGATTCCTCTATGGATTCTTCCTTGCTCAAGGTTGACTCTCATTTGAGTAGTGAGGAGGCTTCCTTATCTGATCTAATAGAAATGTCGTTTATTAAAACTCTCAATATTCATATCTGACACGGGGACTTCCTTCTTCGGGAATCGACTTTAGGCAACATGCCACTTAACCAACTAGGACTTTCTTCTCTCTCAATGCCCCATCCTTTTCCTACTCAAGTTTTCCCGATCTTCTGTCTCAAACCAATTCTCACAAACAAAAGGAGGGCAGGAACAGAGTACGGGCGTAGAACACCACCCTAACGCGGGGGAGACGAAATAAATAGAGGCGACTGACTAATAGGGAAGAAGCGAGTAAACTACCTTAGCACAAGCACTAAGCGATAATAATTCCTTAAATTGAATCCGCTCCCCGGCATCAGCAACGAATGAAGGCTCATTTGCAGCATCAAAACTAGTATTCTTTATCCGGGTTTACAAATGGTCGAGTGGCTCCCTCTAAGCTTTCTCTTCCAAGCTCTCCTGATCTCGATATAGAATCCAAGGCATCAAGGCACGGGAGCAGAACATCTATTTCTCTCATTGCCATGAAACCAGAAGGAGGAACCGCAAGTGAAGCATCTAAGCAAGGAAGCTCAAACCTGTGATGAGGGGTCCAAGTCATTCAACTGCAGCTACGAAGCCCATTCCGGATGGATATCTATTCCCAATGGAGGCCGAACTAATCTCCTTCAACCCCTCCTGGCTAAGCAGCATCGGAAGGAGGACCAACTAATCTCATTCTATGTCTCTCTTCCGGTCGGAGGGAAGCACCAAAGCCATCCACTCCACCTTCTCTCTCTCCGTCTCTAAATTCATCAAACCTCGGATCATCAAAGGGAAGCGGAGGTCTTTCTGTCATTGCCTTGGAACCGATGATTCCTCTGCCCCTTTACCTTAACCAATGAAGGTGATCCCTGGACCCAGAGACTCGAATTGGACGAAGCCACCTCTTCAAAGCAATCTCTCCTATCGCCCCAGAGGCATAAACCAATGGGTTCTCGGGAGGGGCCATCTAATCGATTCAAATACGAGCCATTAAGGGAGGGCGGGCCAACTATTGATCCAATCCGAAGCCATCAGAAGTAAAGCGTCACTCCTCCGCAGGTCTCCGTTCCCGGGGCTCATAAGCTGATGATAAACGCCCATGTGTGGAACCCCAGGAACTGCTACTGAACATCCAGCTCTGTCTCCAGATCTTTCTTTCCCATCTCCAAGTCCTTATTCCGCTCCTAGCTAACGAGTGGTCTGCCAAGCCTGCCTCTAATGGCAACCAAACAACATTTCCCTAGCAACTCTATTTTCTTTGTTGTTTCCGCTTCCGCCTACGAGGTTGCTTGCGACGGTTGCTTTGCTTGCAATAAATACCCGCGAATGGTGAATATCTAGCTGCTTGACCCCGCCCAACGGAAAAAGAAGTGGAAGTGGACCTCTCACTCACATGTGTATACGTGGGTAAGATTTAGCTATGAATCCTGTCTACTCACCATGGCAGAGAACCAAGCATTTGATATCCCGCCTGGCACGGGAACTGGGGTAGTCAAAGGAGGACGGTCTCATTCCGCCTTCTCTTGTCACTGATGGATCGAATCAAAATGATGGATAGTTCGCCTCTGCACCCACTGCTTGTTCGGATGCTTCTCCCACTGGAAAGGAGGAATGAACTGAGACTCGACTTGGAGTGGACCCATTCGGTGGGTCTAGGCAGCTACTTGGTTCCTTTAATGGTTTCAATGGATGATTTTGGAAGCACCTTTTCTTTCCTCTTTTTATACACGGCGTTGGAGCTTCCCCATTAGAGATCGTACCCGGCTCAAGGCTTTAAAGAAGAAAGCCCAGGCTCAAGGGCCCAACATCAAGCTGATGAGGCCTATCATGATCCTCCCTCCTAATCTTAAAGTCCATCATCTCCCGTTAACCCACGAATGGCCAATCTCATTTCACAAATGGGCCATTTATCCATTCAAATGGCCCAGATGGTCCAGATGACCCAGTCCATGGCCCAAACCATGACTCAATCAATGGCCCAGACTATAACCCAGGCAGTGGCCCAGGTGCTAGCCCCTTGGTCAAAGGGTCTGCTATCATCATGCTGGTGCTAATGTGATCTATCGACACTAGATGATCTTCCACAATTTCCTTCAAAACATAGTACTTTACGTCTATATGTTTCAACCTGCTAGACGACTTGTTGTTGTTGGAGAAGGCAAGGGCTGCTGAGTTATCACAGTAGATCTTCAGATCTAGAGATAGTACCCATCACCTGAAGTCCTGTGATGAAGTTCCTCAGCCAAATAGCCTGGCATGTGGCCTCGTAGCAAGCAATATACTCAGCGTGTGTAGAGGAAGAAGCTGTGACCCTTTCTCACTCTTCCACGAAATGGCGCCGCCGGCAAGCAGGAAGACGTATCCTGATGTCGATTTCCTGGTGTCCGGGCACCCAGCGTAATCGGAGTCCGAATATCCGACGATCTCCAGTATATCGGATCGCCGTTATGTGATCATTTAGTCTCTGGTCCCCTGAAGATACCTCATTACTTTGAAGGCAGGCTCCATGCCTTTGGTATCTACCTAGTAAACCCACAGCATAGGCAATGTCCGGCCGTGTACACGTCTGGGCGTACATCAAGCTTCCAACAGCAGAAGCATATGGAATGCCCTTCATCTGATCCTTCTCTATATCGCTCCTCGGGCACTGCGAAGCACTGAGCCTGTCTCCATCTGCCTTCTTCTGCTACTGGGTTTGCTGTGCTGTATACCATACCTCTCTAATACTTTTTTTATTTAGGCCTTCTGAGATAGTCCGAGGATACCTCTGGAGATGTCTTTGTGAATCTCAATGCCAATAACATATGAGGCTCACCCATATCCTTCATCTCAAAGTTCCTTATGAGGAATGCCTTCGTATCGTGCAACAGCCCCAGATCACTGCTAGCAAGCAGTATGTCGTCAACATATAGGACTAGAAAGAGAAACTTGCTCCCACTGACCTGTAGGTATATACACTGATCAACATCCTTAAACCCACAGGTCATTCTCACCTCATGGAATTTGAGGTACCACTGACGGGAAGACTCGTCCGTATATCGACTTCCTTAACCTGCACACTAAATGCTCGCTGCCCTCCTGCGAGAAGCCAAAAGGTTGGTCCATGTACACTTCCTCCTGTAGCTCCCCATTGAGGAAAGCCGTCTTCACATCCATCTGGTGAAGCTCTAAGTAAAAATGAGCCACCAAAGCCATGATTATCCTGAGTGAGTCCTTCTTATAAACCGGATAAAAGGTCCTCAGCCCTTCCATTTCCTTATCATGAAATTGTTTAGGGGCAACCTTCTCCAGAAGGAGCATGCCAAACTCATAGCACGTCAACACTCCTCTCTCCGGGAATGTTAACCAGAACTCGACTGGCAATGGATATATGCCCGAAGGGGCATGCATTAAAAGGTAATGACGTCGTAGACTCCATTATAGGTCATTCGGAAGGGCTCCGTATAGTTCTATTTTAGGGCGTAACGTTGCCCTCGACTGACCGAAAAAACGAGTTCCAGAGGCATCTTCCATTCATATCGATTTTGGTTTTTCTGCACCATATTTGGATCTGCCTCTTCTTCGATCCGGAATTCCCAGCAAATCCTTGACTCCTCGAATACAATGGAATTTCACACCTGGCAAATCTTTCACTCTACCTCCTCTTATTAAGACCATAGAATGTTCCTGCAAATTATGACCTTCGCCCGGAATGTAAGCAAATATATCATGTCGATTGCTCAACCGTACTTTGGCTATCTTACGTAGAGCTGAATTAGGTTTTTTCGGTGTTCTCGTTGAAACACGCAAGCATACTCCTTGCTTCTGGGGACATTGATCCAAAGCTCGAGTACGGTCCGTGCGCCGTTTTTCTTCTCTACCATGACGAATCAATTGATTTAATGTAGGCATCGCTCTTTCCTTTGTCCTTCCCCCCTTTGCCCTATCACTAGTGATTACTCCCAATCCAAAGCACCCCTTTTCCATTCATAGAGAAATCCAATCGTCAAAATCAATAAAAAGGCCATCATGGACCAAAATCCAAACAGATCAATCTTGTTGAGAGAGACTGCCCAAGGAAAGAAAAAGGTGACTTCCAGATCAAAGATAATAAATAAAATGGAAACAAGATAAAATCGTATATCGAAACGACTTCTGGCATCACCGAAAGGATCGAAACCACATTCGTAGGCCGACAATTTTTCTGGATAGGTCGAACTATTAGAAGAAAATAAAAAAGGAAGACCGAGTAAGATCAAAGAAACTAGCAGACTCATCACTAAATAGATAAAAATAGGTGCAAATTCTAACATCACCACAGCCCACTTTCTTCTCTCGCTCCTTGCTCGCGGAGCGGCATACCAGAAAAAAAAGAAAAAGATTGGAATCGATGACTGAAGCCTCTTTCTTAGGGCCTTTAAAGAGCCTGACTACAGTAGTGTCGTAAGTCCAACCCCGTAGGGTCAGACAGCCAACGTCTTCCAGCTCTCCATGACAGCCTTCTTGTACCGAGGATCTTCTTTTTCTGTTTTTGACCACGGTTGCCTAGCTCCTGGGTCCCACTCTGAATGGTTACTGGACAAGGACGGGGTTGGCTAGACCCCCACAACATTTACGCAATTCGGCCAGAGGTTGTGTGGACGAAGGCAACTAATGGTCGATCACTCGGTTTTCTGTCATGATGTATCTAATTGCGATTTTCATCCAACTATTGCTGCTAGACGAATATCAAGTGATAATAAATGTATTTCCTTCTTGCTGTTAGGAAGTCGCTTTCTTTCCTTCTTATGCTTGTAGTGGAATAAGGCTTCCTAGCTGCTTTTATTGTTTGTACGAGCTAGTAGTTTTACTTCCTCTCCTAGCAGCTAGCTTGGAATAGCTATTGGACTAGCAGACGCAAAGAAGCAGACGAGAAGCAGCAACCATTGATCTTCCGTCTTCTCCTCTTCTCCTGTTCTTCTTGGTCGTAATCATTAGAAATCTTATACCATGCATGGGCGATAGACTAGAACCCCCATTGGCGTAATCCCCTTTCTACTTGGTTCATTATTTAATTCTGAACCCCCATGTGCTGGTTGAGAGGGGGTCTAAAACCCTTCCATTTAGTGCTTAGTGGGCCCTCCCTGTTAGCTTGTCCTTGGCAAGGCAAGGTCACTCGCCTTATTTTTTTTTTGAGTTTTCTCTTTTCCTAGCGGTTGATCCCCTTTGTACCCCCGCCCTTTTGCTTTATTTAGGCTTCCAGAGAAGGGGAATCCGCGGCTTATCAAACAAAGCAGGGATAGGCTCCTCGGGCGAAGGAGAAGAAAACTGCAGCTCTTTCCACTTATGTGTATGAAGGAGGCCTCCGTGTAGGAATGCATATAGGGTTGCGCAGTTTATAGACTTGCCTCTAGTAGACCTGGTGAGGCAGAGCCAGTTTAGTCTAGCTGAGAAAAGAGTATCCAGTACGGTTGAAGAAAGCAAATTATGAACTATTTTATCCTTCTACATCCCAATCAGTCTCATTAGGAGATTCTCCGGGGCAGTCCCAATAGGGATAGAGACTCTAAAAGCAAAGACTAGTTTCTAGGGAAGAAGCGGGGCTAAGAATAGAACGCAAAGTCTTAAGTGACCTTTCTTCAATCAAATAGGGACCCACGTGCACCCCTTCCACTCAGGGTTTAAGAAAGAATTCGAGGCTTTGATAAAATAAAGATTATGGATGGGTACTAAAAAGTGGATCACCAGCACCAGACAGTAAAGAACTCTCTGGAAGAGCTCCTTCGTTCGGCTGTAGGACCATCTGATATGCGGTTTTGCCGTAAATCAAATCATAGGCATTCTTTAATAGAAAGGAGCAACTGTGGTGGTGCAAAGGGTTGGAGTCGTTCTAGAGTGATAAGCGGAATGACTCCTTTGAGAAGAATATGGATAGAGGAGGCTTTCTCGAAAGAATAGGGACGGGTCCAGTAGCGGGCAAAGCAGAGATATGGCTCGAAAGAGGTCTGGTTACACGAAAGCTGGTAGGGCGAAGGGAAAGGCTGGGCTCGTTCAGTCGTTACAAGCGAGCCACTCCATTTCGAAGAGAAGGATTTATCGTGAACAAAGAACCGGAACCGGATTTCTTCCCCTGTTCTCCGGGTAGAAGTAGAAGAAATGCGCTTTAAAAGGGTGATTCCCGGTCTTTCATTTCAATCAATGTGTGGGAATCGAACGAGTGGTAGTCAGTACTGATAGTATGTAAGTAGCCCGCTTCGGGATAAACTGAATCCATCTAATAGCCGAACTCTAGGAGCGGGGCAACTAAGCCATCAGTCTAGCGGGACAACTGGAGCTGTAAGTAAGAATTACGATTCGAAATGCTTACTCTGATGGTGTTCCGGGGGATTCTCCAGAAGGGTCGATGCCTTCTCCTGTACCAGAAGAAAAAGACGGGCATTTATGGCATTTCTAGCGGAGATGGGGATCTTTCTATCTATTAGTTCAATTCCACTTTTGACTAATAGTCAATTCTTTCCCGCCAGTCTTTAGGGGTAGAGTTTTGTCCTTGGTCGGCAAAGCAGATCTGTACTGTATACAAGGAGATGAAAGGCGGTTAAGAAGCACCAAAGGGAAGTCAAGGATATATAATAATAGGCCCGGTGAGAATCAATCAGTCAGTATTCATCTTTTGGTAGAAGTATGATAAGTGCCTTCGGGAAGGTAAGTCAAGGAAAGCAACAAAGCAGATCTGTACTGATAAGTGAAGAAGTCCGAATACCTGTAGTAGTAGTCCACTTATAAAGTAGCTCGCCTGCAGCAGTAGTAAACCTGCCAAGTAAAATGGAGTTCTCGAGCAGGAAAGCTCATCGCGAGGTAACGAACGAGTCGAAACAGATGGTGATCCTACATAAATAGCTAGCGTGGAGCAAGCGGTTAGGATTCTATGTGACGGAATAGAAGTGATTATCTATGGCTTATAGACGGGCGTAGCGCTTTATGATTCCCCTTGGTTGCTTCATGCACTTTCCCTTAAGGCTTTTCCTTCATGCACGGGGAGAGGTTTCTTGGCGATGTAAGTAAGTGACTTTCTGGATCTTTCACCCTCAGGGATGTAGCTAAAAGTCTGGGTGTTAGAATGGATTAACTGGGTGGGAGCTCTCTTCTTTCTTGCCCTCTCTGGAGGAATGAGGATTAGGAAGCTTTGCTTACTCGTAGAAAATAAAGTTGGCACAAGAAAAGATGATTGATTCTTTGGGTTGCACATCCGTCTTGTCAATCATTAGTGCTCCTGTCTTCGTTATCTTTGCTTTTCCGGTCGGTATTAAGCTATTTCCTAGGCAATCGATCCAATCTTCTTTCAAGTTATCATTCGTTGCTCATGAGAAATCATTCTAAAAAAGTTCTACAGGTGAGCTACGTGTTTTTTCTTCCTCGAGGACGGCTTAACTAGAAGGAAGGTCCAGGGCTAATGGCTAATAAAAGCTCTATTCGATCTGCTATGGTGAAATTAGGACTCCCAACCCCTATTCGGGAGGGAATGGGTCCTTGATTACCATTTCTTTTTGGCTTGCCGCTTTCTGTATATTTTGTTCCTGCAGTTTGATGAAGAGGATATTAAGGCTTTGGTTCAAGTGGTTGCATTTGCTAGCTCGTGCAATTAAGAGGTTCTAAAGGATCTTCTAAAGGATCTGCCTTGGTTTGGATTCTGAACCGTTCGTTCTGAAATCCATTTATTGGCTCGTTATTCTATCTGTTGGACTCGCTAAACCCACTGCAGTTGCTAACGACCCTGGAGCTACTATTTGCTAGAACACTCCCTCGAAAAGAAGGTGACTCTGGCTCATGTACTAGGAGCCTACCCGAGTTATAATCTTTGGTTTGACCCCTACGAGAAACTGCTTTGCTATTGGCGTAGTATGCAATAGATTATTTTGAACCACTCTCCTTAGAATTAGAAAAGTACTATTGGCTTCCGCACTTACAACCTGGAGTGATATTCGAATTTAGAACTTCGACTTCACCTGCTCGATCGTCCTAGGTTGACTGGTTCTAAATTGGGTTTGAACTTTGATTGGAAAAGTTCTCTCCAGGACCTATTGTAATGCTTTGAAAGTAGGTTTTCTTGCTGCAATCCTTGCCATATCAGAAAGATAATGTTACTCAACTTCGTCTTCACTTCGAGACGAGGAAGATTTGGTCGGTTCGGTCAAATCCCTACTTCAAAAGCCGTCGTCGATCAAAACAACCAAACAAAACATCCTACCTCCCGATCGCTCCTCTTTGGCAGGAATGGAATTAAGACCTCGCTTTTTAGCCATCCAATGTTTTAGAGAGCCTAAACTAATAGATTTCATTTTTGTACTAAAATCTTGTCTTTAAGGACGGTTGGTATCGGGTTCGGGGCATCCTACTAATAGACTTCCTTTGGAAAGGCTAATTACAAAAGAAAAGAGCCACCATAAGTCAATCAATCTGCCAAATACATATATACAACTCACTAAGAGACTGACTAGGCAAGGGCTAATAAAAACTCCTAAGGAGATTCATAGCCACAATCAGTCCATACTTCTGCCAGTAAATACAAGAAATTAACTCGCAACAACTGCTAACTGGAGGGCAGTGGTCATTAAAAAGTACCGAGGAAAGGCTAGGTCATTGGTCATTAAAGTACCGAGGAGGGGCTAGATAAGAGGATGGAGATTACAGAAGAGAAGCTATGCGAGCTCTCACGTCTCTTATGTCATTTGTAGTTGACTTTGCTCGTCAAAGCTTTCCTTCCTGCCTAGCATCTATTTCCAGAGAGGGTTCATTCTATTCTCAGAGGAAGCAACCGGGGCTTGAATGCAATACTACTCACTTATTCATCCACTCATCACTAAACTCCGTCGATAAACTCTGAACTTCGTCATCCCAATGAAAATATTTTCGAAAAGGCCGTTAGAGAGCGTTTTAAGCGGGGTGAAACCTCCTATGGTATCCCCGGGACTCATAAAGAGTTTATAAATCGATTTCTTAACTTGGAAGTTGGCGTTCTACGATCACTTTCTTGGCTTTTCTCAGATTCGGTTGCTACCCATTCAACTGGCCAAATTACTGTAAGTGCCCCATCTCGAATTCCTTATGAACATATGGATTTGCCCGTAACGTAAGCATTTCTTTGACCGAGAGTACAATGAATGACCCTGCGAAAATCCCTTTCTCCCAAGCGGGAAATCTGGAATGGAATTGTAGTACCGATACTTAGAACAAGTTTTCAAAGAAGTTTAGCCTGAGCCTGTCTTGGACAGAGAGTTAGCTTTCGCTTCTTTAGAGTGCCTTGCTTGCTCTCCTTTTCTGGGTTTTGGCTCGAAGGAGGCCTCAAAAGAGAGTAATGCTTCGAGTAAGCAAGCTACCTTCTGTCATGCCCTCCACTTACGTACTTCATTCACTACTATCCAGATATTCGAACTTTCGGGGTGAGTATTTACTTGAACCCCTATCTAGAAAACGTACTGAAACTGCTAACAATTTGACTGTCGAAGAACTTCTCTTCTCTTATTCTATTGATTGCAGGACGGTAGAACTCCTTCGGATCCTCAGTTAATGCTCAAAATTCCTTCTTGGATCAGTCAATCGGGGGAATCGATTTTCTAGATCCAATTCCTTCTTCTTCTGTGTGCGCCTGGGCGTCGTAGAAGCCCCTACTGGAGCACTGCCTCCTATGACCCTTTCTCCTCCGCCTGTTAACAAGACCTATCTTTGCTCTTGGCAACTGGTTCGGAACCCCTAGATCTTATTATTTCGAGGATCTTATCATTTCAAGAAAAGGGCCAATTCTTTCTTAAAAGCTGCATTCTATTCCCTCACGTACCGGGCGGGGTATTCGTTATCATTTGAAAATGTTATCATTTGAAAATGGAAAACGTAGCTTATCATTTAGCTGTAGAAAAGATATTGATTGAGGACAACTTTTCTTATCAGTGTCTACTTCTCCTGCCCAGGGCTATTGCTCTGGGGAATCTTCCCCCGTACTGTAAAGCATTGATGGGGTACCTACCTTTAGTTATCAAAGAAGTGGATTCGCTTATCAGTATCGAAATGGCTCGCTGGCCTACGATTGGAGTGGAGTATTGAACCGGAGATTGTCAACGGATGAATGGGGTCCTCCTTCCTCCCTCTGATGGGGTTTCTACAACACAACGAACTGCTTACTTGGGCTTCTGATTACTTAAATCCCGACTGAGCTCCCATCGCCTTCGGCTGAACTTCCAGTATTTCACTTAAACATGGAATTGACCCACGGGATTTATACATTTCGGCTTGGCGCCTTTATCCTTTGGTTCGTGCTCGCACGGGCCTTCTGTCAATCTAGAATTCTTTCTTTTTTTATCCTTTCTACTTTTGTTACAGTAGCTATAGTTGTAATGGCAATTACAAGGTTATGCAAGTCTCCTTCTCATTGAGTAGCCTATACTCTGGAATTGAAGTAGCGAAATCGGCCTTAGCATAGAACGTTTACCGCTTGCCTTACTAATAATCGGGAATCTGAACAGGCAACTATGAGACTAATTTCCCATTGTCCCGAGCAAGTTACTGCGTACCTGAAGTGAGTGTGCCCATCTTGGTCTCCTTTCTTTTTTCTTTGCAGCTGCCATAAAAGTAAAGCCTTAGATTCTAACAGGAATCTCACCGCCTGCTCCCCTTATAAGATAAGATACTCGCTACTAAGGTTCTGAAAGAAGGCAGCTAAATCAGCAATAGAAGATAACTCCAGATCTATGAATAGCCAACAAAGAGCCTAGCTTGATTACTGGAACTAAACAGCAAGCTGCTCCTACCTTACTTATCGAGAAGGAGTACGGGGACTGAGTAGACTTCTTGTAGTTCTCTTTCCCCTAGCAGCCTTTCCTGCTTTCCCGGTTGCAAGGTTTCGAGCTAACTACAGGATTTGCTTCCTAGCTACAAATACTAATTAGTAGTAGGGAACTTCGAACTAAAGATTTGCTTTAGCTCTAGTTTCCATCCGTCCTGTCCACTCACCACTTATCTCAAAAGCCACTATTTGAGATCTCTGAAGTGAATTCCAAATCAGTCTTTGTGGTTCCATTTCCCTTACGCTCGCTTTTGCTAATGCTACTCGGAAAGAACAGCTAGCAGACGATTAGCTCTAAGTGCCGAAGTCCATAGCTCCTATGATCGCGAGCTGCGGTGTTCGCATCTCCGTAACGGCCTTGTTAAAGCGTTCCAACGACCTCTACTCGTTTCACTCTCGTAGCAAGCTCGTATGACTAGCCTAGCTCTAAGAAGCCTTCCTAGTTTGAAAGAATCTTCCAGTCAATGAAGATGGTCCAAAGGTTTATGAGACTCTTAGAACAAGTGAGGTAAGAATAGATTCCTCTTGCTATGCCCAGAGCGTAGGAGGAGACTGGGAGGTCATCCCTCTCCCAAGCTGGTAACACCCGTTGAGGTTATGCCTTTAAACCCTACGGGATACTAATTTATACTGCTTTCATATATTATCACTAAAAATCTCTCTCCTAGGGAAGTCGGTAGAGGACGAAACAGAAGAAAGCTCTTCCCTCGATCTTGACATCGGGCTCAGTGAGGAGTTTCCAGAACGATACTGAGAAGAAATCTTGGACATGGTTGAAAGCTCTTATATACACAGTACACGACAACTTTATAACTACATCTCAATATAGCGATTGTTTACCACTGATTTATAGCGGGGTCATTAGGAGCATGGGCGCTCCACTTTCAATCCTCAACGAGTTCATCTATATGAATGTTATTAAACCTATTGTAAAAAGGGAGGCAAGTGGACCTTCTAAGGATTACTTTACCAGTAAGGTAATCTCAAAAGAGACGCTTCATTATTACTTAAAGGCTAATATACCTGACAACATAAGCAAAAAGATGCTGTCCACTTGGGATGAAAAGATCTCGGCAATACTGACCTCTTACGAGAACTATACTCGTATTGTATGCGGTGATTTTAAAACCACTAAGGATGGTTGGGAAGCTCATCAGCAAAAGTGGGAAAAATTCAAGTTTAAGCTAAGAAGAAAGGATGAGGAAATTCCCTATTACTGCCTTCATTATTAAGAATAAAACTAAGATGGCATACACCACTAAGATGGCATACACCACAGACAGCGCTACTACTGGACTGTTATTGAATCGCTTGTTTCAAAAGATTGAACGAACAACACACCAAGATCCGCATCCATGGTTAATCATTGCTTCACATCACTTCAGCGAACCTTACCCTATTGTTAACGAGATTGACCTACTCTGTCTTGCGACAATGGATCTCTTAAACCAGTTTGCTTACCCATCCTTATCTGGTTACGGTAAGTTCACAATTCCCATTACCATGAAGCGATCTTACGGAGAAGAGATCTCATTTACGCTAGGTAATGCTATCCCCTTGACTACCCAAGATAATAATTTAATTCCAATGAGTGTGGTCTATGCTCATATATATGAAAATATTAAGAAATATGCTGAAATCTACGACGGAGATTATATAGTTCGACTCATGCTCCGAGTCTATATGGACAAGGATAAAAAGATGGATAGGCCAGCCCTATCTTCAGAGGATAGATATAGCTCACTTTCTTCAATCATTCAAGACGGATTGAGTGAGATCGAGCCAATAACAGCAAGAGAGATCCGACATCGTAAGCGTAGCCATCCAACCCATATCACAGCACTCAAACCATGTTGCACTGAGCTGAAACCATTCATAGTATCCGATATCGAGACTATACTGATCGATAACGTTCATAAGCCTTATGCAGCAGGTCTCTTGATGGTTCGTCCTGGTAAACAGATCAATGATATTATGATTGATACCTACTTCAGTGAAGACTACTCTATAATCATGGATTCCTTTGAAGAAAGGAGTACTAAGGTACTTTATGACTTGGTATTAAGGATATTAACGATTGTTAGACAAGAAAAATCAACAAAAACGATTTACTTCCACAACTTCTCTAGATTCGATGGAATTCTCTTGCTTAAGCACCTAGCATGTCATCACAAGCTAAAACCACTGATGAGGAACAATAGGCTTTACGAGTTAGCAGTCTATTCTGGTAAGAAGATGTTATTCCGCTTCAGAGACTCCTTGAATCTACTCCCTGGCAAACTTAGCGCCCTAGCTAAGAATCTATGCCCTGGTCTAGGCCCGAAAGGTTCTATCCCATATGATGAATTGACCCAGTCAAATCTGGCAAGTATGAAAAAAGTCTTGTTAGACTATATGAAGCAGGACATCCTTCTATTAGGTGGTGTAATGCAAAAAGCTCAAGAGATATATTGGAAGCTGTACATGTTGGACATAGAAAGCAAAATAACCCTTTCCTCACTGGCTCTAAGCATCTTTCGTATGAAATACTACGATGCTTCTAATTGGCCAATCCACATCCCAAACAAGAATGAAGACTGCTTTATAAGGAAAGCCTACTACGGTGGTCATACAGATACATACAAGCCATATGGCGAGGACCTATACTACTACGATGTGAACTCTCTCTATCCCTTTGTAATGAAGGAATTTCCAATGCCTGGTGGTGTGCCAGTCTGGCATGGAAATCTGGAAGACAAGGACTTAGATAGCATGTTAGGCTTTATTGAGGCATATGTGGTATGTCCGAAGACTATCAAGAATAATACTATCATCTTTCCAACCGGGGAATTTGTTGGAGTGTACTATAGCGAGGAGTTAAAGTATGCAAGAGGCCTAGGCTACACTGTAGTCCCAATCTCAGGCTACCTCTTTGAGAGGATGGAAAGCCCATTCAAGGACTTTGTTAGCTCACTCTTTAAAAGCAGGTTAGAAGCAAGGATATCAGGTAATGAGGCATTGGCCTATGTGTACAAGATCCTTATGAATTCGCTATACGGTAGATTTGGCATTAACCCTAAAAGCACAACAACCGAGGTCTGCGATGAAGCTCGATACAAACATTTGATCAGGCATAGTGAGTTGATATTCGGTGATATGCTTAGCGAGAACAACTACATCGTAGCCTACCATAGCAATACCGGGACGGGATTATTGGAACCCACCGAACGGACACAGACTCAGTTGTGCTTGGTCAGCCACTACCTGAAGAAGTGATTTCTTCTTCTGTCTTAGGTAAGTTTAAGCTAGAGGACAGAATCATGAAAGGATACTTTTTAGCGCCGAAATCCTATTACTACATCCCAATAGATGGAACCTATGTACTCAAGTACAAGGGACCAGCGAAAAACCTGGTCCATCCTGAATGGTTTGAGTCACAGTACGCGGACCCATCTCGTACACAACAGGTACCGGTGGAAGCCAACTTCCGGATTGATTGGCACACCCTTAACATCATCAAGAAAGACACATTGGTCAGGATTGGGATTAAGCTGGGGTCCAAGAGGATACCAGTATATCACAGAGATGCCTGGGTGGATACTGAGCCAATTGATATCAAAGACTTGTCTAGCCTAGATCACATTGGAAAAAAAGTAATACAATTACTAAGGAATGATATAATACATCTACAGACTGAAAATCTCATTCTCAATGAAAAATTATCTCAGAAGGAAAGAGAGATTGCCGAGAGATACAAAGAGATGAAATCACAGGAAGAAGAACCAACAGAGGAATGTTAGTAGCTCTGTGAGGAGGAACCCTCGTCTTCTGTTGCCACTAGTTCCTTATATATATTATATAATATAATATATATAAGCAAGTAAACTACCTCTGATTCAGCTTACTCTATTTGAGATTCGAAAGACTATCGAACTTGAGCAACTTACGTACCTAGATATCTTGACGGGTGAGCTACTTAGATAGACGAATTAGCTCCTAGACTGCTAGACTTCTTAGCTCCTAGACTGCCTTACTTGACTGGCTTTACTTGATTCTCACAGGCCTGTTTAGTCAAATAGAAGAGAAGCCCCCTACTGAGACTGGGCTTCGTTGCCCCGCTCCTGAAGCCTATAACTCGTTCTATGAATCTAGCCTGCAATCCTTTCTATCTTCTCTACTGCTTTCTTCGCCAAAAACGCTTCTCTCGGCCTGATTCCTGATTGAATATGCAAATATCAGATTGCCTTGGCCCTTGGCTGGCTTCGGCATATTTGCTTGGCTTGCGAACCTAATATGACTATGACTATCAAAATCTTGTTATGCCTCTTCGGTTGCTTAACTAAAGAACGTTGTATTGCCACTTACCTTTTGTTGGGTTTGTGATACCAAACGAAGATGGTGGGAATGAAACTCAAGATCTTCTGATTTGATCCTTAGGCCAACTCACGAGCTGGACTCGAACCAGCACTTCAGGATTAATGACATCCAGCTTTATACCAATGATGGTTATTTTTGGTTACCCGGTTTATCCTACGCGATTACATCCGGGGTCAGTCTCTTTACCCGACAAACGGAAAACCTAAGGTTTGTTTGATCTGAAATCAAAGTCTTTGGGTACGTTGTCCTTCTCTGAAATGGGAGAATCAACTTGCTGGTGGATTTCGTGCTTTCTTTTTTTCTAAAACATCAAAAAATCTCAGTCAATTCCAACCATCGATGCAATCCAAATTTACGATCATCTATTCATTAATGCCCATGACCCCATACAGTCCAAGGGGCCAGAACCTGGGCCACAAACCATCTCTATCCATAACGAACCTATCACCACGATGTACCCAATAACATACCTTGACCAGCAGGACCCATCCATCCCAATCACTACGACGAGTCAATAAAAAACCTTCCTATTCTCCACTGCCCCTCCGGCCCTGCCCAACAATGCCCCAGTCTACAGCTTCATGCCCTTTGATACATCCTATCGTCGCGCACACCTAATGAACCTAGCATCCTATGCATCTCTTGTCCATTCTGCGTCCATCCCCTCCCGTAAAAAGTACAATCCTGAAGGAAGCTAATTCGATCCTATAGGAATCCTATAGTCAGTACTGCTTATTCCAAGCAATCGAATCAGCGAAAGCCAAAATGATGATTCCTCTCGATGATAATGCCAGAATTTAGTATATCTATTCTGCATCCTTCGCTCACCGGTTGAAACAAACATGGAAAGACCCATTTGACCCAGAGCCCTTAGTTCCGGGCCGAGTAAGAAAGCCGAAGCACATCTATATCCAAATCAGCCGGTGACCAAGTATAATCCAATGAATCGCTTGATCCTGCATAGGCAAGAGCATATTGAATGGACTTAGTTACCCCAAGGATCCTAGATCAGAATAAGTTGATCCCGCATAGGTAGAGGCAAGAGCCGCAGAGGCGGGGGGAGGAGAGAGAAATCTGCCTATGTGGTGGTTGTCTTTGCCGTAAAGGATCCCGGGCACTCAGCCCGGCAGAGACTTTGACCCTGTGAACAAGAGGCACGCACATTAGCAGCGACTGAGTTGAAAAAAGAAAGGCTCTTTCTCAGTCAACAAAGTCAAGGGATCTGCTGCACCGAAGCATGGGAAGGAGCTGGTTCATGAGTTAGGCCGGGTTTTGAGAGCTACCATCTGTCAATCACATGATGAAAAAAAAAAGTAGGAAGACTCTTGCTGGATCATCGCTTCTTGGAAGACTGACTAATGCGGGAACACCACTTCTAGTAATTATGCCGGAGCACCTATTCCAGGAAGAGATCCTAATCTCGGAACTGAGCTTTTTGAAAGAAAATAAGATTGGGACTTGCTCTTAAACATTGGAATCAATCAGAGGTGGAGCTGCAGGGACTGATTTCTTCTGCGACTAGGTCTGCTGAAACTGGAACAAGCTCGACCCTTTTTCCAGCTTCTTTATCTTTCACTTCATCGACTAGCCCTGCCTTTCCCATTGCTCCTGTCTTTCCTTCTACCTCTGCTGCTTATGGCTTAGGGATCCCGCCACCCCCCTCTCCCACTGGTGGTGTGGTTATGTTGAGGCTTGATATTGATATGCTACTGATGAATCTCTTCCTGTTGTTTCCGGACTTCCTGCTTCTCTTCTCAGTGAAGCCTCGTTGTCCTCGAGACGGGAAGCTGTCGGCATAAAAGCAATGGCTTTCCTTCCAACCCATTGATTCATACCTCGGGACGGGATTCACCGACCATCCATCCACCCGGATCAGAAAAGATTGAAGTGAGGATCCAATCATTTCAATATCTGCTGTTGAGGACTCGATTCCAGGCATGAAAGCCTCAAATCTTTCCTGTCTTCTTCGGATTCCTAGTTTATTAACATCTCTTGCTATTGCCTTATGTGTAGGAGCGCTCTTTGGGCGCAAGAGGAGTTGCTGTAAGTCGAGCTCCTTGCTAGCTAGCGATTGCTTTCCTCCTTTGTTGCTTTCTTTCGACTTACAAAGTAGCTTAACTCCCTTCGTTCTTAGAGAGAGTGGAGCGAGGAGGGGAAGCATTCAAAGCCAGCGGAACTTCCGTCTATTCTTACCGGATCAAATCCCCTTCTTCCTCAGCCTAAAAGCAATCTATCTCCCCGGATATGTAGCTACAAATGGAACATCTAAGCCTTCCTCTCCTGACTCAAGGCAGGGACCTCCACCATCATCTATTTCTCCTGACAAAGCAGCCCAAGCAGAACTCCTTTCTTTCTTCCGATTGCCTCTCGCCCCGCCCCAACCGGGTATTAATACTTAAATGAACAAAGCCCTCTCCCCCTCAACCGATGCTTCGAAAGGCGAGCAATCAATCGAATCTGGGTGCTCATCTCCTAGCGAGCAACCACCGCGGGAAGGAATGCAAGAGTTGGATCTGACCCATGCTGATATCGGTCCTGGTGAGCCCACCTCTCAATCCCAACATTCATCTCCAAGCGGCCTTCGCATCAGTTGAATCCCCTTCCCCGATACTCCAACATCGTCCTATCCACCGCTGTGGATGTTCACCCGGCAAAAAAAAGAAGTCCAAGGTTTTAAGCCTGCTCTTCTGTTTGCTTGTCCTCAAAAAGACCAAGCCTTTTCAGTCATGAAAGCACAAAATTCCTACCTTTGATCGGTCTCGTACCACCAGTGACCCTTGGACCCACCCAAGCGCCCATGCTTGATAGCGAAAAAGGCTTCTAGTTGTAGAGTAGAATGACCTCTTTCATCATAAGATGGTGTAGAATCGAATCAATCATGGAGGCAAATCAAATTAAGCATGGGTGGTGGAGCGGGAGGTCTTTGAACTTTTTGCCATTGATCTTGAGTCAGACGAAGCATTCCTTTGAAAGAAAGGGAGGCTAATCAATCAGGGGCCAACCCTGAGGCTAGCGCCTCTGTAGTGAGAAAATCTGCTTCTGTTACGTTAACTGAATCTTCCTTAGTTGTCACACCCTTCAAATCGTTCTGACCTTAGAATCTTCTTCCAGCCTTTGGGAAGAGCTAAGAAGGCTTGGTAATATCTATCTATAAGCTTTGATAATAGCAAGAAGTTTGAGGAAGAACCAAGAAGCTGGGTAATAGTATGGTAGGTCTTCGTTAGCTGGAAGGAATGCTAGCACTTTTTCGGCTAATTATCTGGTGTCGCGAATCAATCAGATGTCGAATCAGATGGTAGCGAAAGAAAGCTTGAACGCGGGCGCCTTCCGGCCGGACCTAACCTAACCGCCTCACTGCAATGGGCTAAAGGCCAGCCGACTTACTGCTCTGCCCCTGAAGCTTTCTTAAGGTAGGAGCAAAAGAGCTCTTTGTTTTAGAAAACCCCTCGCATTCAACGATGGGATAGTGGGTGATGTGGTCACCCTCTCCATCGCCATACCTGCCCTTATCGCACTTACTGGCCCTTACACTTCAACTAACTTGGGCACTTTCTTGGTCCCCTTGGGCACTTTCTAGATCCCATAGCGGCCCTTCCGGCCCCACCAACCCCTCCTTATGGATAGTCTGCTACCAAGCCCACCTACCTTAAGCCCACCCACTGCCCCGGTCCGTGCTTTCTCAATCCAATCTGTCACTTGAAGAGCGGCAAAGAAGACGATTATACAACGCTATTATAAGTGGCGACTTTTGTGAAAACGACGTGGATTCGAACCACCAAAGCGACTTTCCCTGACTGAGTTGAAGGTCCGTGAGTGATTGGCTTTTCAGGGGCTCAGTAGGCGATCGATGAGTGAGCAGGAGTGTGCAGGTTGAGTTGAAATAGCTCTCAAGGGATTCGTTTCGTTCCCTGTTGCTTTTTTTTAGTAGCTGTTGCGTGTGTGAAGGTTGAAGATTCTAGAGTAAGAGACTCCGGTTCGAACCACTTCAATCCCCATATTGGATTCGGGATCTAGGAAGGAGTCGCTTTCCTCTTTCAACTAAATGATGTATGTAATCAAGTTAAAGAAATTAATGAAAAGTCAATAAGACACCATAAGTCATACCAGAGGAAGAATAATCAAATGAAAGGGAAGAAGCTTGATTCAATAGATAGATTCTACTAGCTTGAATGTCTCTCTTCATCTCTGTTTTGTTAAGACATTCGCAGTTAGAGTTGTGGTATGCCGTTCGTACTGGTGTGCTCTGGTGAGTAGGAGTCTTGTATACGTTCTTTCTTTGTCTCTGGGAGTAGACGATATGGTAACCATCTCTGTAGTAGAGTAAGGTGTACTTGCTCTATGTACGTCATTGTAGTAGTCCTTTTCTCTGTGTAGGAGCATTGACCCGGAGCTTCCATTGGAGTCAGTCTGACTGCCGTGTGTGTACCGAAGCCCATAGCTCTGTTTGGAGTAGGGGAGTAAGGTGACCCTTTCTCTGTTCTCCACGTAGACTGAGAAGTGGTAGTTTACTTTCTCCGTGTGAGCATCCGTAAGTAAGCACCGCTCTAAGGGAAGGCGACGGACATGCTATGAGCCCGAGCTCCTGGAGAGCGTTCTGGTCTTGGTAGCAGTGCCCTGCCTCGTCTCGTCTCATGTCATTATCTGAACGGCAGGTTGCGCAAAGTGGTTCAGTGATGTGGTTCGCTTCGTTGGCCTTCTTTCGTCGGAGTAATATCCTCAGCGGTTGGTATGTACCGTCGGAGTAATATCCTCAGCGGTTGGTATGTACATGCACCGGAAACCTACTTAGTGATGGTGCCTGCCTACTTGTAGCGACAGCTTTCAATCTCCCACTTCTGACACAGCGCCCTAAAGACGCATGGGGAGACGTGCTAAATCAACGGCTCGGCTTGAGAGGACGAAAGGCCGGGTGGTCGGGTTCGTCTATGGTAATATTCCCTGGCGCCTTTGACCGGTAATGCACTTCTCGTTGGCGGAACCGACTTGACTCGTTCGGGTTGGCTTTCTACGGGGGATTACAGGGAAGTTTTCACGAGTGAGTCCGATTCCTCCCCCCGTTGGAAGCCCCGAATATGCCCTAAGCTAGGGTCCAGCTCCTCGGCGGATTTCCAATCTTGATATACGATTAAAGATTTAGGGCCCCCGCATAAACTGGAGCTGTGCAGCAGGTACAAGGTGTGAGTCGGAATACTGAATAAGGATATACAAACAAGAACCAATCCCAATGAAAGGGGTTTAGCAACCTTTTAGTCTTCTGTATGCCCTATGCCCTGCGGTAATGATTCCTCTGGCATTACGACCTTTACCACAACGATGCTGTCCATAGATCAAATTATTTCGTGGATTGGATTTCACTTGACTGTCTACGGCTCCATTGCGTGTGCTCGGGGTAGAAGTTTTGTATAAATGTATCGCCATGCTCTTAAGTATTTTGATTTAAGTTCTTTTCTTTCTAAGAGGTGGAATAGAATAACCCGGTTGAAGCGTAATGATCATACGTCTGTAATGCATTGTATGTCCCATAATGGGTCCCATTCTTCTACCCTTTCGGGGGAGTTGATGACTATTCATAGCTATTACCTTGACACCAAAGAAGAGTTCGACCCAATGCTTTATTTCTGTCCTAGTTGATCCTGATTCGACATTAGAAGTATATTGATTTTTCCCCAATAACCGAATACTTTTGTCTGTAAATACTGCATATTTGATTCCATCCATAAATCTATTTTCTTCCCTATGAGTTCGAGTCTCAATAAGAATGCTAGTTCTTACTGTTCATATGTTATGATATGAATATACCACACCAATTCGTTATGTATAGATGATGAGATTCCATTGATACAGAGCCAATTCCAATAGACTTATTGGAGGGTCCCATTGGCGTGCATCCAGTAGGAATTGAACCTACGAATTCGCCAATTATGAGTTGGGCGCTTTAACCATTCAGCCATGGATGCTTAGTGGGGATCCTCGTACATGGTGAATAACCAAATTCCAATTGAAATGAAATCTTTAGGATAAATCAATGCAATTTAGGAGGAATCAATGAAAGGACATCAATTCAAATCCTGGATTTTCGAATTGAGAGAGGTCAAGAATTCTCACTATTTCTTAGATTCATGGACCCAATTCAATTCAGTGGGATCTTTCATTCCCATTTTTTTCCACCAAGAACGTTTTATAAAACTCTTGGACCCACGAATTTTGAGTATCCTACTTTCACGCAATTCACAGGGTTCAACAAGCAATCGATATTTCACGATCAAGGGTGTAGTACTATTTGTAGTAGCGATCCTTATATATCGTATTAACAATCGAAATATGGTCGCAAGAAAAAATCTCTATTTGACGGGGCTTCTTCCTATACCTATGAATTCCATTGGACCCAGAAATGATACATTGGAAGAATCTTTTGGGTCTTCCAATATCAATAGGTTGATTGTTTCGCTCCTGGATCTTCCAAAAGGAAAAAAGATCTCAGAGAGCTTTTTCCTGGATCCGAAAGAGAGTACTTGGGTTCTCCCAATAACTAAAAAGTGTATCATGCCTGAATCTAACTGGGGTTCGCGGTGGTGGAGGAACTGGCTCGGAAAAAAGAGGGATTCTGGTTGTAAGATATCTAATGAAACCGTCGCTGGAATTGAGATCTCATTCAAAGAGAAAGATATCAAATATCTGGAGTTTCCTTTTGTATATTATATGGATGATCCGATCCGCAAGGACCATGGTTGGGAATTGTTTGATCGTCTTTCTCCGAGTAAGAGGCGAAACATAATCAACTTGAATTCGGGACAGCTATTCGAAATCTTAGTGAAAGACTCGATTTGTTATCTCATGTTTGCTTTTCGTGAAAAAATACCAATTGAAGTGGAGGGTTTCTTCAAACAACAAGGAGCTGGGTCAGCTATTCAATCAAATGATATTGAGCGTTTTGCCCATCTCTTCTCGAGAAACAAGTGGGCTATTTCTTTGCAAAATTGTGCTCAATTTCATATGTGGCAATTCCGCCAAGATCTCTTCGTTAGTTGGGGGAAGAATCCGCACGAATCGGATTTTTTGAGGAAGATATCGAGAGAGAATTGGATTTGCTTAGACAATGTGTGGTTGGTAAACAAGGATCGATTTTTTAGCAAGGTACGGAATGTATCGTCAAATATTCAATATGATTCCACAAGATCTAGTTTCGTTCAAGTAACGGATTCTAGCCAATTGAAAGGATCTTCTGATCAATCCAGAGATCATTTCGATTCATTTAGTAATGAGGATTCGGAATATCACACATTGATCAATCAAAGAGAGATTCAACAACTAAAAGAAAGATCGATTCTTTGGGATCCTTCCTTTCTTCAAACGGAACGAACAGAGATAGAATCAGACCGATTCCCTAAATGCCTTTCTGGATATTCCTCAATGTCCCGGCTATTCACGGAACGTGAAAGGCAGATGAATAAGCATCTGCTTCCGGAAGAAATCGAAGAATTTCTTGGGAATCCTACAAGATCCATTCGTTCTTTTTTCTCTGACAGATGGTCAGAACTTCATCTGGGTTCGAATCCTACTGAGAGGTCCACTAGAGATCAGAAATTGTTGAAGAAAGAACAAGATGTTTCTTTTGTCCCTTCCAGGCGATCGGAAAATAAAGAAATAGTTAATATATTCAAGATAATTACGTATTTACAAAATACCGTCTCAATTCATCCTATTTCATCAGATCCGGGATGTGATATGGTTCCGAAGGATGAACTGGATATGGAAAGTTCCAATAAGATTTCATTCTTAAACAAAAATCATTTCTTTTTGAACTTTATTGCATAGCCTTTGGTTTTCCCTGTCTTGTCAGGCTCGTCTGAGTCAGCGGGTCTGATCTTAGGTCCGCTAGTCTCTCTCTCCTTCTACTTCGAAACTCTCCCTTCGAAGTCGTCCTTGTTCGCTAGCAATCAATCCCAACTCCTATTAACCACCGCTACCCCCTTATAGTGCATAACCTAAAAAAGCTAGGCATAGACAACTACTCTCGCTAGGCAACTACCCTTCTTTAATTTAAGAAAGGCTAGCAAACTTCTCACCAGTGAGCATAGATAGGGCGAAACGACATTCTTGTGACTTCGAAGGGCTCTCTACAAACAAAGATTCCTGGGATATCGGGGATAAGGTGAGGTGAGGCTTTATAGTCATCCATCTCCATAGCCCATTGCGGTGCTTTGTGGACGTTATTTGGCAGAATCTATCCCAACAGATCATAGAACTTATCATCTCCAGGATGACAGACCAGACCATAAGTTAAAAAAGAGTTTCCAGAACGATACTGAGAAGAAATCTTGGACATGGTTGAAAGGGATGCTCTTATCATGTTATTGCTGAAAAGAAAAACCGAATTCCTCTATTTAATGTCGATTCATCCACACTTCCATTCCTTGTAGAGGAAGGCTAACTGCTTGCTGGCTGGGAGCTGTATGAGCGGTAACGTCCACGTACGGTTCCGTGAGAAGGGCGGTGGACAGAAATGGCCTTGTTGTACCTCACTCTCGTCTTCAATGGGGTCTGC
>OX940813.1:250000-332500 GCA_954870605.1 Acer campestre
ATTTCTTCTTCGGCTCATCCCTTGCATTTCTGCTTAGGTTCTTTGGTTCCGATTGCGCAATAATCCGGTTTTTCCGGTAAAATGCTTGGGAAACTGTTACCAGACAACTCACTTACTTCCTGCGCTGTGACTCCTAACTTATCAACTTGGTGCCTCCTACGGGATTCGTTTTCCGCCCGCGCATCTTAATCCTTAGTTATTTTATTGTTAAATGCGCTGTTTGAGTTGATTTTACTTGCTTCTATTATAATATAAGGTAGTTTACTTGCTTACTAGTTAAGGAACAGAGGCTCAATCTAGATTTGTCCCAACTACCAACTACCTCGAATTAAACCCAAGCCCCTCTTCTAGAGCTGTCGGAAGAAAGAGAAGGGCGGCTCTTCAATTACCGGGGTACATCTTCATTCGCGATTCATGATAGATCAAGGGACTGACATAAACATACACAAGCGGACTAGCTTAGTCTTCTTTCTTTACTTTATTATTCCTTATACGGTCAACACAATCTGAATCGTTCAGAGCCACTTTATAACGATTGCATTTTTCATGCTTGACTAGTACCACAGTCTATGCATTGCCTTTTATCGAGAGAAAGACCAACCATCAATCACGAGATTTCTTGTTCTGATGTCTAAAACGTGCCAATTAAACTACTAGCAAGCGCTCGGATTCTTCTGATGTGCAACATCTACATAGGAAAGTTTCTCCCTTAACAGAGGTGTCGTAAGTCGCCTCTTTCTACCCATCCGCCCAAGTAAGATAGTTCAATCACTTTATTTGATAAGCAATAAGCCTTTTGCTACAGCTCCGGAGCTGCCAGCTATAACATATTACACCTACCTATACCTATTAGTTAACGGACGCTTTCACACCGTTGGTTGCTACTATTCATTTCATACTCGACGAGACGATCCTATTGCCGGTGTAGTAAACGAAGACGAAGCACGATCTTATTTCTTTTATACTTCCTTCAGCTTTCGACCTTCCCTAGGTAGATATCCATGAAGCAGCTTTTTCAACTTAAGTGAATAGATCCGTTATTTCCTATTGTAGTGGTTCCCTAGTTATCCATGTCATTTTCTTCGAAAGAATGTGTCCTGAAGCCATCGCAACTTACCAGACAAAGCCAAGACGAACCCCTTTCCACGGCAAAAGCAAGGAGCATCGCGATACGCACAAGAATTTCAATTAAATTAGCTCAGATGTATCCTTTCTTTCAAGTGCGGCTCTATGCAAAGGTTATTAAGCCACCTATGTTATGGTTATGTAAGGGTTTAGTGATCGACTCTTCTAGCAATCGTTTTGATAGAGCAAGGCTTCGGAGGGACAAGATTGATGAAGTTAGGAAGACGGATGCCTTGTGGTGAATGGAACGAGGTAACTATTCAGAAATACGATATCTCCGCGACTCGGAGAGCAGCTGCTCCAACAGAAGGGCGAGCCTTTTTAGCTATGATTATACTCGTGATTTTAGCTACATTATGTGCTTGTGATTCTAACCACGACTATCCTTGCAGAATGGGACTCCTTGCGTGGCGGTGAAGAAAGAACGGGCGGCGGTGAAGAAGGGAGCATACGCAGGGAAGAGGGAGCAGAGATTCTTTCTCGAATTTGATTATATACAATCATTCTTCGTCTGCCCCGCGGCATCGGTTAAGGATCGAGTATGAGTATTCAGTATAGATAGATACCCTGGTAACTGGTGGACAGAAATAGCGACAACTTTTGCTTGCGAAGACATCTGGTTGGTTTAGTCTGATAATGGCCAGAGAGCCGCTCGCTGCGATTAACCAATTATTGAAGACTAATCCGTGTCTCCAGCAATAAAAAGATTGAGGATCACTTTTCTTTTTAGGTTTATAGTGTGTCAGTTTCAAACTCTGAGATCTTTGACCACAAACATCCTCCCGCTGACGCGGGAAAAGACTTCGATTATCTCATCCGTTCGGGACGGGACGGAAGCCCCTACTAGATCCACAAAGGCTGGAGCTTAGGACTGAAACCTAGGGATTCTCGTGATTACCATAATGTATGGTATGCTATTAAATCTCGGTGTAGCACCTACGTTCGGCCTTTACTTCTAACCATCTGGTTTCTTTTTCTAGCTGCGCCCCCTTAGTGCGAGGGTTGAAGAAAGGTATAAAATGCCCCTATCAAGATAAAGTGGTCAACGCATGCTAATTCAGCAGGTTCGAGACCATCATACAAGGGGATCAAGAAAATAAAACAAGAAGCGCCCCGGGCGACTGACAAGTGAAGAAGTCCCGTTTTGGCATGAATCGATTCCCAGCAGGGGCAATCATCCGAACAACTCCAGATTCTATTGATTCGGACCAGCTGATCTGTTTCATACGAAAATGAAAATCTTCATAAATGGGATAGTTCATCAAGCCACTAATATCTCGGGAGTTTGCTCTCCGATGAAACCCCTTCCGCTTGCTAAGCTCAAGAAAGACGCTTCCCAACTCAACCCACTCTACTCTTAAAAAATAGCTCAAACTTTCTCTTTGAAAATAATGTCCGAGAACTTTTATTAAGTCAACTATTGGATATTCAGCAGCTACATCCTTAGACTTAGAATGGAGTTCCGGATAACAAACTATGAAGTGCTTCTAAACCGCAACCTAGGGATGGAAAGAAACAACACCTTCTGATCAATGAAAGATCCTTTGAATATTGAGTGAGACTCTATTTCTTATTAATTATAAATAGAATAAACCCCGTCCGGAATAGAAGAGGGGCCTATAACACTAACAAGCGGGGACAGAGAAGGATAACCTCTTTGAAAAGGACAGAGCCGCTTGGCCGCTACTTACACATCTGGAGTTCCGGACTGAACTACGGAACGGAATTCAAGGGCTGGGCCCCTTAGATAGCACTTACTCTATGAATAGGAATAGAAGATATTTTCTTTCTAGTAGAGCTCATCACGACCAACATAACCTAACTCCAGGACTGCTACGGGCACTGATCCTTCTATTTTCTATTCAAAGTTTCGTTTCTCCTGTTGAATGTAGTTTCTCCGGAAGCGAGCTACTGACTAGCGGCAATCGGGACGGAGAGAAGACTAGCTATAAAACTCCGGAAGGCGCTAACAAACCGACTCTGCTTCCCTACTGAGCCCTTGAACACTGAATCCTATACTATAGAAATGGCATTTGACCCACTTCCTTCAGCTTGCCTAAACCGTCGGTAGCGAAGGGGAAGGGTCGGTCTGTCATTCTGTCCTGAGAGTTTAGTAAGGACTTTCAGCTTATCGTTAGAACGCTTTCATTAGAACGCTTTCTCGCGGGCAAGGATAGCTGGAAACAGCTACTGGCTCATTATTTACAATAGCATTTCAATACAGGAACAAGAGCAGATGCGGAACATCCCTCTAAAGGAACAAGAGCCGAGTCCTCATTCTAAGAGGACCTTTCTACCCAACATTCTACCCCGGGTTCTGCGAACCCCCTTACTAAATAGTGATCTACCATTTCATGTCCTTGAACATTGAAAGCAAATCCCTCTTCTAGCCGCTTTGTTCACTCTTGTCTTCCTTACAAGTAAGCAAGTAAACAACCTTTCGGAGAGGCGCAGTCGATTGTCACTTTATCATTCCCCGGTTTCTTGCTTGCTTGGTGGTTAGCGGTCCTATTCCTCGCTCGCTGTCCGATGATTCAGGCTTCCGTTGCTTCTTTCATGGAGCCGGAGTCCGCTAGCGTGCCCTGTTCTCCGCTCGAAGGCGTGTTCTGGCAGAAGCCGGTGTAGTGGAGTATCGCTTAAAAGAAATATTAGATCTCCTATAGCTCTAGCTAGAATGCCTAATTCAATCACTTCTCTTGCAGACCCTTGCAATTCGAATCCTGCCCTGCTATTGAGTGCCCTCCTAGACTGACAGCTGCAGCTTAGCCACCGCTTACAGCTGAAAACTGGTATACAATTGACGACTGAGCAAACTCGGCTAAAGTGGTCCTATATCTTGGATTTTAGCCATAAGCATTAGCCTACTAGTTCCCTCCTTACGATCGAAGCGCCCTCACTGCCTGCTACAGATGCTTGCTATACGCTATCCCGCCCATCCAGATAGGAATGGGAACGCATCCTCTGATACCTCCGCTCGCAGCTTTGAAGCCTAAGTTTCGCCCTCCAGGGCTGACAACCTTATTTACAATCACGGCCGCGGATACAGCAGACTTTACATCGTCTGTTTCATCGTCTGCATCCATTATTGCTGCTTGAAGAAGATAGACTGAATGCTGAATGGGCCGGTACGCCAGCAAGAAAGGAAAGCCTGGCACGATCGACAATTACGATAAAAGATTGGTGTGGAGGGCTGTGTGGTTCTTCAATATGCAGACTATATTCAACCAGGAAAGTGGAAGACTAAGTGGCTAGGACCTTTCCAGGTTCAGTCTTTCTTATAAAAGAAAATGGGGCAGTTCACCTGCAAGACTTTCCAGGAAAAAAAATGCCTTCCCGGATCAAAACGAAAGCGTGGTCTTTCAGAGATTCGGGCAGAAACAGGTAGAAGGAACCAAGAAGGAAGAGCAAGAGAGATGTAGACCTTCCACAGCGCCAAAGCCAAGAGGTTTCAATGACTCAAGCCGATGAGGGAGTGGAGGTATATGAGCAAGAATGATATCGGGAATACGGACTCCATTTCAAAAGCAGAAGCTTAGGGATTCCTCCTCACAGAGCTACTAACATTCCTCTTCCTTTCTTCTGGAAGGCCGTTCTAGGTACGCTTAACGCTAGGTCAACATCCCTCATGACCGGACCCATGAAAGGCGCTTAACTCACGGTTTCCCCTAGACAGATTTGAGGAACAAAGTAGCTTGACCGGAAACTCGAAGCCACTGAAGTGAGGGCGGAAGTTGAGGCTGAGGTCCCTAGTGAAGTTGAAACGGGTACGGGAGGAGTCCTTCGTTCAAGAGCAGGAAATGTCGTCTCATCAATCGATTAATCGAATTCAAATCAACTAGGAGAGGTTTTCCACTAAACAGCGGGAAAGTATACTGCTTTGGTTCAAGAGTATAAAGAGAAATAGAAAGGTTTAAACCTGTCGTTGGTCTCAAGCCCCGCTTCGTCGAGCTAACTTAGAAGTCCCGCTTTTGGCAAACCGTTACTGCGGGACTCCTCTCCCTATGATGGTTGAGCAGATCCCATCTCCTTTGGTTAACTTCAGAAGACGTCATCGACGGACTAATCAAATCACAGTCAAATCACAGGCATACTAAACTGAAGGAATTGATTTAGCAACAGGAAAGTCCAACAGGAAAGACTGCTTTTTTGTACAAAAATATACAGAGGACTAGAAAGGTTCTAATCCGTCGTTGGTCTCAAGTCCACCTCCAACGGATTGCAAGGTTGAAGTCCCGCTTTTGGCAAAGCTAACCCGAAGACTCCTTCAGGCAATGCCAGGCTAGGTAAAAACCGCTGCTTCGAGTTACTCGAGCCTCAGCTCTGAGAACAGGGGCATGCCAGCTTGTTGATGCACCTAGGCGGACAGCAAGCAAACAAGCTCAAAGGCCATTTGCGGGACATTTCACACGGCTTAAACCTCCCTCATGTACAATCCATCAGCTATGTCAAACTCAAAAGTGTTTCTCTAGGCAGATTTGAGGCAAGCGATCCAAAAGGAACTTATCATGGTGCTGAGATCTCAGATTCAAAAGCTTATTCTGGGGAATCTGCAAATGCTGCCCCTCCTCGAAGCTAACTGGAACCAGCTAACTAACTGGTGGAATCCATCCCCCCTTGAAGCTGCCGGGTGGAATACTACTCCTTCCTTTGTCCTTCGGTTAGTTCCAGAACATAAGAGGTCATGAGGTCATCAAGGTAGTTTACTTGCTTATATATATAAGGTCCCAAGAGCTCGTGTAGGAGTCTCCTTGTCTTATCTAGCCCTTCCTGGTCCTCGGTCTTTATGCCGGGGTTTTGACAAGTTGTCACTTTTGAACGAGCTCTTATGAGTGGAATCGGTCTTTATGCCAAAAAGACGGGGTTTTGACAAGTTGTCACTTTTCAGTGGGCTCGTTAGAAGGGAAATTGCTTTGTCACCAATTTGACGGGGTTTCGATGTGGCAACGGGATTGATCGTTTCCGTTAGAGTTAGGTACTCTTGAGTCTAGTAAGTCCGGTTGTGCGCAGTGTGAACCATAGAAGTCCACCCTAGGTGTATAGGAACAGCCTACCTGTTAGCAGCCGTCCTATTGATTGAGAGAAAACCGAATCAATTGGCTTTTTGCCCTAATGTTTCCGCTTGAGCCATCTAGCAGATAGATTAGATGGAGCGATCTCAGTTCATTTGCTTCTATTACGATTACTAGTTGATCGGATCGACTGATGGTGACATCTTCAACAGATTTATTGATCGACTTGTGTGAGACTAGCCAATCAAGTAAATCAACCGAAGAACGGGACTATAGATAAAGAAGGGTTGCTGTCGGAAACCAACTAAAGATTTCACCGTCCAGCCAGTGGGAACTCTAATCAACTGGAATTCCCAGGCAGGCAAGCCAAGCAAGGACAGACAGCTAGGACTGAACGGGTAGGAGTGAGCGGGCTAAGCTTGAAGGCGCTTCTTCTGTGTTTAGGTTTTTTGCTCCTAGGCCAGGTTTCGGCCCTTTTATCGAAGTCGTTGATTACGAGGACTGAATTGGCGTGAAAGCCTATCAAAGAGCTTTTCTCACTACAGAAAGTGGCAAGAGAATATCTATTGAGGCTAGCCCACTGTGGAACGGGGAAAGGTCACCAAAGAAACAACATCGACAGCTTCGGCATCAAAAACAAAGGCAGCTTCGTCGGAGGAAACCACTAGAGGTGCAGCATTTATACTAGCACCCGCGTGCGCCATCTTCTTGTTGTTGTTGTTCCTATTTCAAAGTGGAATGAGAAGAATCCAATGAGAAGAGAGCGAGAGGGAGAAGTCCCAGTTGATTGATCCCTTGGGTCAGCCCGACCGTCTTGTCTTGTGTGAAGAGTCCTTGCAGTGGAAGTGCTGCTTCTCATTTGGTACCTTGCCTTGAACAAGCCAATCAACCTCAATCCTAGGGAGTGAACCGGGCGCAGGAAATGATTTCAGGTGAAGCTCACCCGTCTTGTTCTCATCTTAAGGGAAGGCCCAGGCCCTATTACGTAAGGGGGGAAGACTCTTTGATCGGGTAGTTCCCCTGCCTTGTTCTCAGTCATCTTAGGTGCAGTTGGCCAATCAAACTAATTACTCTAGTGGTTCCCTTGTTCTTGTCATAGTCATAGCAGTTAGCCCCTAAACCAGCTCTTATTCTTTTGTTCCAGTTGTCAGTGATGAAATAGAAAGAAAAACATTCCATTTTGTGGTCTCATATCCAAGTTGCATCAATCAAGTCAGTTTATGAAGGGAAATAAGTTGAACAAATCAAATATTCCTCCCCAATGCCCTTACGTAATAGGGCCTGAACCTCAAGCACGACAGATTGACTTTGATAAGCGCACTAGCTGACTACGAGATCAGTCTCACCTCGAGTTCGACTACGGAACGGAATCCTACCCGTCTCATATATAGAATAGAGAACCTGGGCCCGAGCCTAATACCGGGGACTATTGACTGAACTTGCATTCATCTAGTTTGCTTCTCTCACCCAATCGAACGCTCAGTCCAGTCGCAAGATCTATTGCAGTTCCCTTCCCCCAATCGGAATGCTCTATCCATTTCAAGTTGAGTTCGCCCCCAGCGCCCGTCTCAGTAGAGAACTTTTGAGATAGAGACTACTAACAAGCGAGCTACTTCATGAGCACTAGAGAGAGTTCAGGTAAGCAGACAGTCGAGATTGTTGGTCATGTTACTGACCGGTTTCGATATAGTACCGTAGTACACTGATCACTAACCCCATCTCTACTAAAATATAAACAGTACAGGCAACGGAATCAACTACAACAACATATGCTCAAAGAGGCTTTCTCAGTTCATTCGCTTGTTCTAACTATATAAATATATACGGCCAGGCAGAAATGCATAAAGAGAGAGATTCCTCTTCTAGCTATGTCTCCCGTTGGGATAAAAACCTCCGTTTCCAGCTTGGATTATTTGAAAGAGAGCTCGTGAAGTGCACTTTCCTTTCTTAAGATAACAGGATTCGACTGATGTGACCAAGGATCGGGAGAACCAGTCAAAGTCTTTATTATTTGTTTGTGCGTTCATCTCTCCATCTAAGAAATGGGCTCTTCCACGAAAGATGCTTGAAGGAGAATCTTCGTTAGAGGGACATTCTTCCTAGACAAGTTTGAAGCCCGGATATAAAATTCTTTTAGCACTATTCCAGATTTGACGTGAAGGCCTCTAAAAGAGGTTTGATCAGTACAGAAATGGGCCAAAGAATATCTATTGACTTGACAGCAGGATACCCTCGCTAACTGGTATTTGAAGAAGGTCTTTCGCTCTCCGTTTCGCAGAGTGTGAGATGAAATCAAGAAGTTAGCTTCGAAGGAAGAATCAAGAGATAACATCCGCAACGTCCGATACTGATACAAAGACCTACAGACCGAGCTGCTGGGTTCTTCCTCTTGTGCCTTTTGCGCGTGGAATGAATTATGAAAAGGGGTTGGCCTAATCGTAGTCAGAACAACGAGATCAAAGAATGAATAATGCGGGGGATAGTTGGCAGGATTAACAACCTTTTTTTCTTAGTGCGAAACGCATTCTCTAACGAAAAACGAAAGAGGTTGGTAGGGAAAGCTTCCCGTCGAGTGGGATCAGAACGATCTTGTGTCTCCGTAGCAAATGGTCCATTTATTGATGGATCAAAAGGATCAAACTTGAGAAAAGAGCTTTGTCTTCAATAGCTTTAGCTTTTCCGGTCAGAAAGTTCAATCTGAACGATCAAGAGTTGAGAACAGTCCTTCTTTTGATTCGAAAAGAGCGATTTCAGCAAGACAAAAAGAAGGAATGACCAACTTGCTTGTGGGATCCGCTTTTGAATCTTTAATGATTGGTCTTTATCTTTCCGTTTCGGAGAGTGCGCAGTTGTGCGCCTAAGACGAAAAGGGATTTATTGCAAGCTATTTCGGTGCATGGTCAAGCTCCCAAGATGGAGAATTGTTTCCTAAACAAAACCACATTCACCGGTAGGAGAAGGTGCTTATGCCAAAAATGGAATGAGACGCTACTACAGAGATCAGTAGGTGATCAGTAGGTCCAGCCGTCAGTACCTTATATTACACAAACCCTTTGGCCAGCTATTCGGCCTAACCTCTTAGGCATTCGTGGACGCGAAAGGCGGCACCCCTCACTCGACAAAAGGCAAAGCAAACTCAATTCAAGAGCGAGGTTTTTAGGATCCCCTTCTGGCACGAATGAGAAAGCAGCCAGCTGAGCTGGTAGAACAGGAAAAGCAGCACGCGTGTGGAAGAAAAGGGGAGTGCTTGCGGACATAAAGACTGGACTTCGTGCGTGGGTTCGAGTTCAGTACGAGTACCTCGTAGCCGAGCTACTATTATTAAGAGATCGGGGGTTGGCGAACCCTTTGCTCAACTTGAAGTAAAAGGAAGGTGCGCACCTATGTCCATCCTAACAAAATAAAAACCCCGCCCTATTATTGGGCAATAGCTGCGGCAATAGCTGCAGGTTTAATTATCCAGAGGTTTCTCTCTCAATAGAAGGAATTGGGGAGTCCGGGCGCGGGAACTATCTTCGTATTGGCCGGAAGCTCTATAACCATCCCCAAAGAGAGGAAGTCAAAGATAGCTACTAACAGAGCTCAAAGCAGATAAGAAATCGGAAGAGACAGACGCAAGGTAGTTTACTCGCTTATTATAAGGAACTTCACTATCGTATATAAGACTCGACTCGAATGCCCTCTTAGCAATTGAATCCGTAACCGCTGCTATTGAGTCTGCTGTGGGAATAAGCGCCGCAGAAGAGGCAGCTATTGACTCCGGTGCTTTCGTATCCGATGTGAGAGTATGAGTACGAGCTCTAAGCCTAGGGGTGAATTACCGGTGCGAGAAGGGGAATTCAGCCAATCTTTCCCGTTGACAACCAAAAATCCCGAGAAAATGGCACATTTACATTCATCTTCCTCTACGCCCCTCTGTTACAGAATTAATATGGTCAATCAGGCTCCGCACCCTCTCCATTTCACATCAAGGGACAGAGCCTAACTCTTATCAAAAAGAAATTCAATGAATCCCTAGTTAAAATAGCTAACTGATGAGTGCCATCTTCCTACCAGAATAGTATTTTGCGATTCCGCGCATTGGAGCTGAGAGAGAAATAACGTAAAATCGAAATCGAAATAACGTAGATAAAAAAATACTAAATATTTATATAGTCTCCTACTGGTGAGCCACCTAGTTTTGAAGCCTTCACGGCCTGAGACAGCTAAAAACCTGGTCGTCGGCTATGAAATCGATTCCTTGCGCACTTCCTGTCCTTTAGGGATCTGAACCTATTAAAAGAAATTCTTGAAAAAGCCAATTTTGATTGCTGCAAACCCGCATGGAAATTCCTTGTCGTACCCTCTAGAACTCGGGATGCAATCCGGTTCTTCTATATCAAAGTTTGAGCTATTGGATTAATTAGAAGTTTCTCCGGAACCTGCTTATTAAAAGCATTTCTTTGACCGATGCCTAGAACAAGGGATTCAACCCGGGTTGTTGCTGACACCGTGGTTAGCTATGAGCTTTCCTTCACTGCTTTAGTCGATCTTTCTCATCCCGACACTCACTGATGGCATTGATTAACAGAGAACAGGTGCAGGGGTGACGAGAACTAAGCAAGCGCTAGGTAAAGAGAAAACGAAACCAGAGAGCGAGTTCAATCTATAGCGACGGCGCCCGAGGCGAGGCCTTGGAACGAGTCTCACTACCGCTTACAGCGCCCCTTCATTCACTCCTCACTCGGAGGATATTTCATCCCCTCTTGAGATAGTGCAGATTCAAGAAAAGAAGAACGAACAAAGGGGAGGATTTCCTGGATTGATTCTTCTTCTGAAATGGATGGATCTAACCCAAAACCTACTTCGACCGAGCTTCTATCGCATTTCATTAACCTACGGCACTGAACGGCACACTGAAGCGGAAATAAAGAAAAGACTTGGCTTCCCTACCCCTTTCTTCGTCTTCTGATTTCTACCTCGAGTACCTTCCCTTGGCTGCTCCTTGACTACCATAAAGATAAAGCATTGGGACGGATATAGGTGGGCGACTTACGTACTATGTTGAACTTGACTCACTTTTCTCAGATTCTTCTTCGGACCCTGCTTGAACCACTAGAACAGTTCCTGCAACGGCTAAATCTTAACTCGAAGTTAACCCTGTTGAGGTTCTTTCCATCTCCATTTGAACTGATGCTTCTAGTGGATTTGTTGATGACTCAAAACCACCATTCGTTGTACCACTTTATTCATATTCCAATGACAGGCGGAACACCAACCAAATTGGACAAGATCGATTAGGTACGGTCGTAAGTAAGCGGGGACAGCCTTTCTCAGCAAAGTGGTATAATATCCCTCGGATTTAGCCAAGGAAGGCACAACGTTGATACACAGTTCATTGATAAATAAACCATGTCACGAGTTTCGCTAAGCAACTATTTAGTTCAATCAGGACTGCCCTGCTGCAACCTAGGGATCACCTGGTGAATGGTCTCAGGCAAGCATGTTGAAGTGCTCGTGTATTCCACTCTACCTCGGGAAGATGAGCTTGCCGAGTTGGAGATATGTGTATAGGGGCAGGAAGAGAGAACGGGAAAGATGGCCGAGTTTGAACAACTGAACCTAGCCCGAGGGAATGGTTGCGAACAAGGGGGGCAGTTGGTTCGTAAGCTCCCATTCTAAAATCATCGAGTTTGTGAAAAAAAGAAGGGCTTTGTTGGCGGGTTTAACATGCTCTTCGGGTCCCAGGTCATGATACCGATCAAACGTTTGGTTTGATTTGTTGCCTGAAATTGACATACATCTATCGTTGTAGTGTTCGGGATTCAGATCAACAGGAATCTATTTCCTCTATCGTTTAAGGGATTACTAGGGAACCCCTTGGTGATCCTTTTGGTCTTCTTTCCGCTCCTCTAGTAAGGTAATGGAATCGAATTAGGTTAGCTCTTGCTAGCTGGCCTCCTAAGCCTAATTCCTGAAAGAATGGAATGGTATTCGCTAGCCTTTCAACCATCTACATATCTGTTCCCCGATCCAAGAGCCCGATCCTTCCACACCCGAGCAAACCAAGTCACGTTGCAGGGCCTGCTCTCGCATTTCTTTCATTAGATCACTCCAGTTCGTGATCCGTGGAAGGCTTGGATCTTCTCTTCCCGATTCCTATACCATACGCATCTATCCCCAGAGCAATGCTGTGTCCACCTTCTTGAACTAAGGGACATGCGCCAGTTTAAAGTCGTTTTCCATATCCACCCCACAGACAATGTTGAACCCCAAAGAGCAGGAGCAGGTTCGGGCCCATCTAGCTCACAGCTTGTTATGGCGAGACAAGACAATCAAAAGCCATATATAAATATATAATCTATATTTAGGGGCCCCCTTAGCTCAACTCTAAAAAGCTCTATACGCTCAATAGCGCGGTGTTTAAGGCAAATAAAATAAACAGGCACGCAGGCTCTTTCCTAACACACAAGCTCCAAACTAAACTCGCGAGTTTAGAAGCACGAAAAAGGCCACTCACTCAGCGCGCTTTTAGCGCTCGCCTACTGACTAGGGGCATTGAAGTTCACCGGATAAAAAAGGATAAACAGAATGTCCGAAGAAAAAGAACTAGCCAATCTTCTTCACAAGCGAAGAAAGGGAGAAACGACAGAAAGAAATAAGGATCTTCGACTAGTCGGATCTACTCTACTACAAGAGGTGAAAGCACTTCGTTGCTACTGGCTTTCAATCTCGATCTGCCAACAGTCAATCGAAAAGAGGCCTTGCTTCTTTTCTTCATCCGTATTCGGATGGGCCTTGCTTGGTCAGGACTAAGTCAACCGCGACTAAAGAATCTGCCTTTAGCTCAGTGGCTCTAGCCGGCAAGGGACAAGGATAGAAAAGAGTTCCCAAAAGGTGGGCTAAAGGTGGGGAAGGTAGCGAAAACAAGCAAAAGAAAGGAGCTCACAAGAGAAAGCATTTGCTTGAACGCGGGCTTAAAAAAAAGCGGGTGTAGCTGGTGTTGCTGGTGATAGTAGTAGGCTTATCGATAAGCTAGTGAGAAAGCGAGCAAGCAAGGCAAGCAAGATACGTCTCAGCGCGAAAAGAAGAAGCTTCTTGACTTGACTTGACTTCTTATTCTTAGGTGTAGTGGAGTCAATGAAGGGAAGGTAAGGCTCGCACCACTAGGCCTGGGGAACTACGGCAGCAAGTGGAGGAGGAACACTACATTCTACTCTGACGGATTCGCGTATGGTATACTAGCAACTGGCGAAGAGCCAAACGGGGTCGTGTCCGTCCCTTAGCAAGAAGGCGAGGGGAGTGGAGAATACTAAAGGCCAACAAGCGGGGTGCTCTCCTAGGGGCGGCGTGAGAAAGCCTACTAGCAAGGGGCGAGTGGGAATATTACTTGCACAAAAACCAGCGGAGTGGGGACAGCTCACACCACTTACTGATTGGCCTGTTTTCATCGGTCAGCAATTAACTGTCAGTCTGTCTCTCCTGCCGTTCAGTCATACCTTGGCATCGGACAAGAACTTTTAACCAACCCGAAAAGCAAGCAAACTAGGGAGCAAGTGGAGGCGGGAGATGACTTACTACAAGACGGAGTGCCCTAGTAGCAAAGGCCGGTCCCTACTATTGTTTTCAGATATACCATTTCCGGATCAGAGAAATGCCCAATTGCTTTAGTCGCCTACCTCATTTGAAGTGCTAGTGTTGCTTGTTCAATGTCTGTTTTCCGATAAGCGGATAAGACTGCCCGCCTTGATGATCCCGGAGTTTGCTCTTGGCTACGGACTTGACGTTGACTACTTCTTTTCTTTCTAGTGGCGCACTTAGGCTTCCAAGCCTAGCCTACTTATTGATCTCCTTCACCATCGGTCTCAGTGTCAGGCCTTGAAGCTCGTATGGCTTGGTTGGGCTTGCTCCTCCCATTCCTTCTCTTCTTTATGATCTCGCTAACCGATTTGGAGGAGGCAAACTTTCCTTAATCGGAATGCCTGTTTAAATGGTTGTCTAATGTCTACCACTTGATAGAGGGCAGAGCAGCATTCTCACTATTCTATTATACGAGAAACGAATTTAAGCTCCTCTCACTTGATTCAATTCAATTGCTTGGTCAGTGATCCCGCTCTTAGTTTAACTAGAGCTTTCCCTACTTCCCTGGTTGTTTTGAGAGTTTGAACGAGTTGGAGTTGGATGTGTGAAGTCGTTCCTACGGAGAGGGGGTGGTGGCCTGCTCCTTTGTACCGCCTTGACTTGGCTCACTGATTGAGGGGAGATAGCTTGGAATGGGATCCACCACCGCTTCGACTGTCAAAAATAAGTGCTTACACTGGCCCTACCTCGGATCACCTAGATTGGCGGTCGATAGCCTGAAATGGATTCATTGCTTGCCGTTGGTTCAGGTCATCAGGTAGGCGGGCGGGACCAAGAGAGTCCGAGGCAGGGGAATGCTTTAAACAAGCAGTTGACTTACTTGCCTAGGGTCCGAGGTCGAAGAAGGAGCTGGGGGTGGACCACTTGGCTCAACGTCATCCCCTACCAACGGTATTCAATAGTTGGACAAGGAGTGATGGTCTCAGGTCCTGCGCAGCTTAGTTGCGCGTGAGAAGTTGACAACGCAACGAGAAGGTCTTGAAACTGAGCACGTGGCCTAGGCAGAACTGGATATGGAACCTACTCTGATGAGTTTCTTGAAAAAAAACTGCCAATCAGCCTTCGTGGCAGGAGAGGTGAGAACGTGCCCGTCATGTATATATAAACATAGGTAGGAAAACCTACCGACCGGGCAGAGACTGTCTTCTGGATTTCTATTCGCAAGATGTTGATCCTCTTTGCAATAAACATCATACTTTCTTTAAGTCTCCAGCAGCCAAGCCCAGTGAGGAGAATTATCAGAAAGCGAGTCGAGTATTCTCGGGTTCCTGTTCCTTTATCTTTATCCAACGCTCTCGCCTACTCCCTGAGCAGGGATGTACGCTTAATACAGGTAAGGTAGTGGGGTCCTTTTTACCGGATTTGTTCTGTGGTGGAGTAAGGATATCCATTGCCTCAAAAGCCCATCACGATATATGTTTTTCGGTAAACCCTTGGACTGATTACATGTGCGGTACCTGAGTATTGCCCACGTAGGGGATGTCAATTTCATCTTGGTCGCATTGACCCGTGAAAGATCAGCTCGACCAAAGTGCAGTCTTGCGCTATTAGAATCCATTCTATGTATTTTGTTAGCTAGTAGCTCTAATAGCTACTACCGTGGATGAGTTGTCGCAGATGATATGATGATTTGGATGGAGGAGAAATTCATTCTACTCTTATGCTAAGTACGTACCCCGGGGAACATCATCTCATATCGATCTTTTGGTCTTCCAGTGATGAAGAACCTCTTTCTCATCGCGTCCTATACAAATAGCTTTCATGACCTTCGAAAGAACATGGAGAGCATCATTCCGCCTTTCATCAGTGATAGCCAAGCCTGGTTGGTTGCATGAGCTCTTGCCTCTCCATCTGCCACGTGAAGAGGTCCCCATGGAATATAAGTTGTAGTTCCTATGGTCCATGGTCTGCTCTGATTGATCTAGGATCACTATTCCCCCTGGCCTCTCCTATATACTTTTCCCCTCGATCCACTAGTCTCATCTTTAAGACCAAGTGCTTTTCTTAGGTTTCCACTAGTGACCGAAGGCGAGCAGAATAGCAATCCACTAAAACTACCACAATGGATCGACCGGGAAAGCAGCAAAGACTCTTTTCAGAGTGTTCTGGTTAGAAGCCCAAAAGAGTCTGAGAGTGGCATGAGAAAGAAAAAGTGGAGTTCCCGGCTATAATCTTTTGAGCCTTTCATCTTAGCCCTGTTATACCACGTTTGAAAGTATGGATTGTTTTGATCCAGTATTATATTATATTCTATTATATTATATTCTATTATTTTATTTTATTTTATCTTTCTCCGTCTCGAGGCATAATCGAGACTAGTGGAGGCAGTTAAGTTTCCAATCAGATAGTTTCTGCTATCTGGTCTGAGTATAGGCAGCTTGTGACGAGTGAGTCAGCCTCTCAGGTTATGAACATCGGATTTCATGCTCTAGATATGGAAAGTGAGAAACTCCTGCCTTTACTGTAAAGATCATCGTAGGCCTCAAATCTGAGGCCGTAGCGTGCCAGAGAGCTGCGAGCTAACCTAGCCTGAGCTAGCAGGTCTTCGAAAATAAGAATTGGAAAGAAGTCATTCTTGACTTCTGGACGAGATCTAGAGCGAGCGGAAAAGTTAGGTGTAGGGATTCATTCCCCATCCATCCGGGGGTTAGGTAAGGGGGCCACCTACCTTAGTTTTGAACTACCTCTCTTCCGGTAGAAGCCTTTCACTGAGAACAGGGCTTTTAAGCAGCTTTCATTGAAAGAAAAGTATGAGCGTTGGGTGCAACGGTTTGTTGAGCGAAGTAGGTAGGCTTGCTGCTTTCAATGGCAACCTGAGGCTTGCGTTTTCAGTATGCTTCTTCCTTAACAAGTAAGCAAGTAAACTACCTTGAGCGGTCTTTGCTCAGGAACTGGATGAAGGATTGGCTTCGGTACGTCCATTGGTACTGGAGTGTCGCGAATTCACCGGATGTTTCCTTATTCTATATAATAAGCAAGTAAACTACCTTAAGTGACTTCTTTTCTGCATCAGTCTATGAGAAAGAATGGAGGATCAGACGCGAACCGAGCGAGCTCATTCGCTTTGGTCTTCTCTGGAAGATCTATGATTTGGTAGCAGAGAAGGGTGTTGCTTGGAGCCCGCCATGTCTTCAAGAACACCTCCCTGGATTTCGGGGATGGTTACTAGGAGGAGTCTCTTGCATGGATTTCTTAGTCGAGCCTGATGGTTTAACCCGCTTGGAAAGGAATCATCGAATATAAGACTTTAGGCGCACCTGGGGAAGGACTAACCTTAATATACGCAATTAATAAACGATACCGAATTAACTGATAAAGAGACGAAACTAACAACTGCCGTAATGAACCTAAACAAAGACAAAGATGAAAGGTATCACAACGACTAGCAACCAAACCAAGGTAAGGAGAAATGTACTCATACTCATAATTGCGCCAAACGAAGCTACAGAATTCCTGGCCTGAAAACAATAGGGGGTAAGAAGACTCCTTAGCCCCGAACCGCGACCCGGTGACAATGGAAAAAAAAAACCGGTAAGGGGGACTCAGGGTCAATAAGCGAAAGAAGATACCAGATGCATAGCTAAACGAGGCTGCCCGACTCAAAATGGGAAGCGGGCGACGGAGGACCGCCCGGGTTTTACTAACTCCGGTCCGCTATGCTCTTTGTCACTATACCCTCTTCACCTAGTTTTCCTTTCTTTCCCACCAGTGGCCACCAGCGGATAAGACTGAAAAACCACTAACCAAAACGGATGAATTGCTTGCAGGCTTGCTAACGTAATGACTGCTCACTATGTACCCACTCATTCTTCCTGGCAATGCAAGGGAAGCCCCATACACTACTTTTTTAATCTAGCGAAGCCTGCCGCCTTGTGATACACTTCTTCGATTTAGGTTGTAGCGGCTAGCATGCACGTCTAAGCAAGCTGGCCGGCCTATCTTCTTTTCTTCGGAAGTCTTCTTCATATTCTTCGAAAGTACTCTACTACATATGAGATCTGATCTTCTTCGGAGGTACTCTTATATATACATATGAGATAGGTGTGAGTTACGTAATGACACCAATAAGTAAGGAGTCAACAACCCCATCATAAAGATCGGCGTATAGCCAGCCTTTATGACGATTTCTGATCGGAGGTAGTTTACTTGCTTACTTGTAAGGAATTTTTACCTATTTATATAGTTTCTCTTTATCCATCAGTCGAAGAACCTGTTTCCTTTCGCTCAGTTCCATACGTAGATCCTCCAGCATCAGTAATATACCTAGAAGCGTAGATAGAGACAAAGGCAGGGACAAGGGCAAGGTAGGTAGGAGCATAGCTTATTGCATATCCAGATCGAGATCCATAAGTCGATCCATCACCAACAGCACTAGCTTATCCAGATACGGATACACCTATAGCAGCTTAAGAAGCAAGGGTAGCATCCCTAACAGCTTCATTGGTTCCATATCCCATATACAGGAGATCCATCATATAGAGACCCAGTAGCAGCAAAAGCAGAGACAGAGACAGATGCAGCAGTTGATGCTTGTTCGACTTTTTAAACATCCCTCTTGTTCCGACTTTCGGTACATACCTACCTAAGCTATCAGTAGCAGTCCCAGGTCCAGTATAAGCATCTAAGTAAGCAGCATACCTAGCAATCTCCATCTCTAGAATAAAAGCGAGCACAAGTAGTTCCATACCCGGTAGACCCAGGAGCAGCAGATCTAGACGCAGTAGAGGGAGCAAAGGCAAGGCAGTAGGTGGCATCTGTTCCAGCCACATATACAGATCGAGATCGATACCCTGCATCAGTAGCAGCACCTGTAGAAGCACCGCCATTACTAGTAGCAGCAGAGTAAGAAGCAGAGGGTGACGGAACGGAATAGAATCTCAGTTCGGAACATCTCTTCCTATTCTTTCTATCTCCTCCGGCCCAACTACTGGCTGGCTGGATTTCAGCACTCAACTCCACCTCCAGCTTGCCTTGTGTGTTCCCCAGCCCCCTGTCCAACCGATGCTTCTCTGCAACCTAAGCGATGTGGCTCCCATCTTCCACTCCTAGTTTCGTCCAGTGCCCGGCAGCTCAAGCTATCACCTCGAGTCTCCCTACCCTAGGATATCTAGTTGAAGCGAGGGAAGTCCCACGAAAGAAAGAAGGGGAGCGGGCGCCCGGAACCTGTGGCAGCATCAGAGGAGGCTCCGATGCCTATCCAGCAACCTCAAACAACCATCGAACTGCATGCATAAACTGTCAACTTCTCCCTGCGCTAGTGAAGCATCTCATCTCATTCCTGCCAGTGCCGGCTGTAGCAGCAACTGCATCACCAACGCGCCCTTTCTTCCGATCCCGGCCCCGCTCCACTAATCCATCGACTTCTCCTCAACCGCTTTAGCAGGTCTGACAAACCACCAGCCCCTGGGACGCAAAGGGCAACTCACTCTTGCAATAGGAGAATATGCTTTTCATTCACCACTCTAGTCGACGGAGACAACTACTATCGATTCAGTTGAGCCAGCCTTATGAGGGGCCTTAGTGCGCTAGGTGGTAGTTCAGCTGTCAGTGTCAACCTGTCGGAAGGAGAACTCATAGCAGGGGAGGAACCAATTTAAAGGGGAGAGAAAGTGAGATAATGAAGGGACTTTTGTATAGTTGATTATGAATTTCATGAAGTAGAGATCGGGACTACTCCAAGCTACGGTTTTCACTGCCTTATAAGAGAGAGACGGGGCCTAGTGCGCTTGCTCCTCTGTTTGCTCAGTCAATTGGATACCTGCTTGAAGCTATTCTCTCTCTGGAACTGTCACCTCTGTTAGCAGGTCTGGCTCAAGCCCGGGAATGACTTAAGCTTAAGAACTTACAGCTGCAAGCCCAGCAAGTGACGTAACTACACACTAGAAAGAATATTAGCAAGAGACTACTTACGCAATTACTCATTACGAAATAAGAGACAAGTGGGTGGGACAAACAAGTTCCAGTTGATTCGAGCGGGATGGAATATATATAGTCCAGGGGTGGGGAAATAGGAATCAAGGGAAGAGAAGAACCCTTCCCATTTTATACATGATTGGCAAGCGTAGTCATCGAGCTCTTCCCCTTGCGAGCGGTATCGCTATCCGGCAGGGGCAGGGCGAAGCGAGAAAAGAAAGATTCTAGCCAGCGCTTCTCGATTCTCCTTCCTCTGGTTCCTTCTCTTCCCTTGCTTCATCAAAGATTACAGAGGGACTAGACTAGACCTACTCGACCCCGGGAAGCGATGAAAGAAGGAGAGAAGAAAGCGACCAGATAGAAAGAAGAAGCCACTGCTTTTGACTCTCGAATCTATTGCCGTAGTTGAGGGCCTTTTTCAAATCCATCTCGTTCACGTACGTAATTACGTAAAAGGTGCATCCTTCTTTTCTTTGTTCAGAACCCAGCCACGAGCAGGATTCGAACCTGCACTATCTCTCATATTATTACCAAGACTTGTACAATCGGCTTCGAACGGTTGGTTCGCCCCCCTCCTATACCTCTGTTCACTCGGCAACCCCTCCGACTAAGTAAAGTGATCTAGCGCGTGTACGAACATTGGAATCTCTGCCGGGCCGCTATCATCCTTGAATAGAAGAAGGGACTACCAGCTCATCCCAGATAGTTTGGATCAAATGCTGATTCTTTCGCATGATATGACCCGTAATTGTTAAGCAGCACTTATATTTGTACCAAGTTTTTCTTTTTTGAATAGCACGGAGTTAAATAACCAGGTCCGGTAGCACCCGCCAAGACAAAGACAAATAGTAGCAGTCAGGATTCAATCCATCCAAGGTCTTGCTTCAAACGCATTTTCTGAGATCGATCGCTCCACCTCTAACTAAACTATTTGATCCAACCATTGCTTCTATGGCTATGGTCGAGAAGCAGTTTGATAGTCTCCTCGCGAGACCTGTAGCTAGTCCCTGATCCTTCAGCATAGCAGCATCACAGCTAGCAGACCCACTTCCATTCGCAGTTACAATTCCAATGGATCCCGCCTAAGCAAGTAGTTGATAGCCGATTGAGAGCAATCCAGTAAGTAGCAGTGCAGTAAAAGCATAACCCGCGTGAACCAATCCCCACCAGCCTAGCCAATCCCAAAAGTGTTGGATAGTCGAGTGGGCCTGATGAAAAAAAGCTTTCTCCTAGCCGAAGCCTTATGCAGAATCGGGTGGTCCTTCCATCCCTACCCCTACCCGGGAAAAGAAAAAGAATGAATGGTTAGAAAGTATGCCTACGCGAACGATTTAGTATGCCAGGCCTGCGGTGAAAGCAGGTCTTATGCCAACCTATCCTTGTGAAATTCGGATACGAGAATGAATCCGGTTGGAAATGAGCCTTTCCTTCGCTTTCTAGCAGCAGGTCCCCTGGCAAGCGAAGCTAACCTTTCTTACTTGTAATTGAGTAATGGCAGCCTTTAGCTTTAGGTACGATAGCAGGTACTGTTCTAGTGGGCCAGCCAAGCCAAGCCCAAGGAAGACTGACTTAGTCGACCAAAGGACAGGACAAGTCTGTTCCTGCTTCGTTTTCTGTTCCCGATTCAATCTTCACCTTTCCTGAATGAAGAAAGAGAGTGAAAGAGAAGAGATCAGTGCAATAGGTACAGAGGGGAGAGAAACTGTCTTCGTTCGGTTCGGCAGAAGAAAGCCGAGAAAAAGCTGGTTGATTCTCATCTCATAGTTAACCAGGAAAGACAAAGACCGATAACCATAACCGTGGCGCTATCTGTAGCTTGAGCCAACCAACCTTAACCTTTCGCTTGTTGACCGTCTTTCACTTGCTTTCGAACTCCTTCGTACCCTTACTTGATCCCATCTTCTCGAATAGGAGAATAGTCAGAGTACAGCCCCTTACTCAATAGGGGGCGAAGAGCTCATATTCCAGAGGGTGAAGGCATTGAAAGAGGTGGCTAACTTTCAGGGAGCTTCTTTGTTTATGTCACTAAGCGGGCAGGTCTCTGGAGTGTGCTTCTATCGCCCGAGCAAGAGAAGGGCTGCAGATGAGCTATCAAGTCGTGCATTTCTCCCGAAAGTGAGGAGAATGCCCCGGATATCCTCATAGGTGTCGGGTTTACCAGGCTAAGGTAACTATGAAATCGTAGTTAGCGGGTTTCCCTCCTTCCATAGCATCTTGCTTTCCTGGGTAACTATTCGACAGACGAAACCCCTCGGTTTTCTTCTTATCTTAAAGTAGCTTTCCTTTCGGGTTTGACCAAGATTCTTCCCTAGGGTGCTAGTTTGTTGAAGTCACTAAGCGTGATAGCTTAACCGCGCTTCTAGCTCTATCTCTATAAGGAATTCTTAAACCGGCCATGCCAGACAAGTACTGGTTTAAGTTCCGCCATCCCCTCTCCCAGTTGCTATGGATCGAGAGAGCCCAAGCCCAGTCGCTCCTCCTGCCTAAAGGCATAAATAGAGGCATCACTCGAGTTATGCCTCTTCTAGTAGATCCAATCCAGACAGATCTAGTATACGTACAAGAATCAGAACTTCTCCCTAGGTGAGGGGATTGTGCTACTTGCTTTTCTCTTAGTTGAATAATGGGTCTTTCTCTTTTTTTTTCCTTTCTTGTTCCGTCCTGCGCTAAGCAAGCGAGTCTTTCATTCCTTGCTCAAGTAAGTGAGGACAAGCCCCTTTCGTTTATCCGGATCCGCCTATGCTGGAACCGGTTTGGAAGCCGTAGTGGAGTATCGCTTCAAGTGAAAGGCGTAGTGTACTTAATCAGTGTAAATCTTATTGCAACAATCCTTCATCAAAACACTCTATCTCCCCTCTAAATGAGTCTGCCCTACCATTCGATTCCTCCCTGTTCTCCAAGACTTGTTTCTTTCTCTGTTTTCATTATTGACTTGGAACAACTGTTTGAGGCGACTGCTACGCTTTCAAGTGACAGTGTCCACCCGGCGCCATTAGATTCCTTCGATTTATAAATGAGGGAGAGTCTCCTATGGCATCATCATCATCCGAATAAGCTATTTCATCGGTGTCAATCAAAGTCATCCTCACTCCGGTTGAAACGGTGGAAAAGTCAATGATGGACACCCCCCTAGAAAGAGCAGTACCCAAGCTCCATCCAAACTAGCGAGCACTGAAACCACACCAGCACGTCACTACTTAAGTTGTTCACTCTTGTTAGCCGAGTCTCCTCGGATCTCACATCAGCAACTGCTCTCTTCTCTCACAAGCTAGATAGCAAAGAAAGAAAAAAACTACACGAAGGAATTATTATCGCTTAGCGCTTGTGCTAAGGAAAGGGGGGTGGTTGATCGTAAAAAAGCATCAGATGCGAAGGCATAGGTAAAGGTGGAGGGTTGGTGTGGCACGTAAGGCCCAGTTCCGGTTGAAGTATCACCCATAATTGTATTTGATTGAGTTTAGGTAGCGGAGGTGGAGACAGTTGAACCAGAGCCTGTTGATTGAGATCGATATCGAGATTCCGCGAGGACAGAAGCAGGGATAGCAGGCAGGAGCGGGAGTCAATTGGTCGGGTAACGAAATAGACAGTCACAGAGAGTCCACAAGCGGAACTCAGAAAAGCCGATAGAAGCACTCATTCTGAACTAGCAAGCTCTCTATGTCTTTATGGGGGGCATACTCATCCAGATAGACGGGATGATAGACATAAAACACTGGAGAGAAGGGGACACATTTGGGACGAACAGAGGGGATTCAATCACTGATATACTTCCTGCCTTCCGGTCGATTACAAGACCTCTCGGATAAAGCGTTCTCCTCTCGCTATCGATGGTCGAGTGGTTGGGTCGGGAGGAGAGAGATTGAAGACAGACCAGGATGCCCATTTAATGCTAGACTTTTCTAAAGTGGAATTCCAGAGGAAAGGCGCAATCAATGAATCAATCAGTGAATCGCTTTCAGTATCTCTTGCTTCTTTGGCTAGCTCAGTTCGTGAGTCTAGTTCTGGAGTGCCGGATCTCCCATCGGGAAAGGTCCTTTCTCCGAGATGTCGTGTTCGATCAATAGTTATATGCTTTACACATGCGAGTTGGTGAACTGCTTCGAAGGAACAAGGGACTATCAATGACTACCAAGTCCTACTGTGGAATGGATCGCTCGCTAAAGCCCTTCGGTCACCTGTACGAGATTGCTTTCTGTGCGCGTACGGATCGACAGAGATACGTCGTAAGTCAGATTTCATTTCCAGTGACCAATCAATCACGATAAGAGGATGTTCTCCAAAACCACAAGGGGAAGGGTATTACAGCTTCGATTCGATCCTTATTTAGCGCAGTTGAGAAGTCCTCGTTGGTACAACTATAGATGAGATTAAGCTTTCACCAGTAAAATGTCAATGGTGCGGCACGTACTTCATTGACCTTAGTGCCTGTAGTTGGCCTATTTTGCTTAGTAGTGAAATGTAGAAAGGGAAATCCAAGCCCCCGAACTCCACTTCCCGATGTTGACATCAGTTATCACGGATTCCATCATCAGATATACCCCCAGTAAAGGCTCTACCTTCTTGATTCCCTATTAGACTATTAGGAAATCCCTATCCCTTTCTAACTCACTGCCAGAACTAGTCGTTTGACAACTCCTTCTAGTCTCCAGTTCAATTTCCAAGTTTTTAAGGGCCGGCCATCATCCCAGCAAGAGACCTCTCCCTCGTCAAATATCGTTGAAGTCCCATATGTGGATGGCAATCGTGATTTGCCATTGTAAAGAAATTTCTCAATGAAAGGCTGCTCAAGATTGCGTCCCTATAAGAAGGAAAACCCGGGGGGCTAAGTGGGGCACGGGTGGAACAAACATCTTGAAGCATTGGCGCAAGTATCCCCTTTCTCCTCTATCGGTGATTGCCTCTCCTTATCAGTTGATCTCCCTTCAGTTGTACACCTCCCGTTAGTTCGTCATGCTATTTCTCTAAACACCTCAGCACTCCTCACGCATTGGAAAGTGCGCTATCGGACATCTCCTGCTGCCTTGCTTCCTTTCATCCCGCTCCTCACCTCATACTGGAATTTGAAATAACAACGGCTTAGGTGAAATGGCAACTGGTTTCAATGGGACTGCACTTCCGCTTCCTGCTCGTACCGGTTCGGTGGGCTAGTCGTTTCAACAATTTGATTTCCTTATGTAGCTCGCCTCCCATCCTATACCAGCCTCAATATACATTGCCTCCTCAGTCGACACTTACTAGGCGTTCATCTCACTCCCGATCCTACGCCTCTTTAGTTAGAAGTAGGCACTCACTCTCTCTCTGATCTACGAGCAGCCTTGAAAGTAGACCTTACTGCTGATCGCCTATCCTGCATTCCCGATCGCTTCAGTCGACACGAACTCTCGTTAGAGGGGTGATAAAGCGTGAAGCTTCCCTTGCCTTCCGTTTGCTTACCCCTCGTTCCAACCACCTACAGCCTTCCCTAAAAAGGGCGAAGCATTGAGCTTTAAAGCCATGTATTTACTATCCATAATGGTTTGATGAAAAGCGATAACCGAGCTTTTGTCTTACTATAGACATGTTACCTTACCGAACTTATACCTTTATTTTCGCCATACCGCCCTTCTTTCCTTCCTTCCCCACCTACCGCCCATGGAAAAGAATTCCTTTCTTTATTCTTCAGCCTTAAAAGAAAGCAAAGCTTGTTGTTATTCTTTCCCCGAGCAAACTTTCTCTGAGCCTACAGCCCGATCCATCTTAGTTCGATTAGGAAGTCCACGCACAACGAGAGCGAAGTCATGCGAACTCAGAAGCAGCAGCTGCATTTGTTCTGTTTCCGGCTGGCCTGGCCTCTCTTGCTACTACCTCTATGGGAATTTCCATTCCCAGTGTATAGCTCTCTGGGGAACTTCGGCTGCATCTTCCCTGGCTCGCTGCGCGGCACTAAAGCGATTTCCTCAAGGCCTAGCGATGAAAGAAAGTAGTTCTATCGAGTACCCTATGAACAGGCCCTTACCTTGGCCTTATGGACATGGGAGGTCAGTCAAACCTGCCCGGCCTTATCACAGATACCCCCCGCAACCAATGTGGGCTAGTAGAGGCCAGAGGTCCACTTGCTTCACTGACCTACCCCACGCCTGCTGCCTCCCCATGGTTTCAGAGCCGGCTTCAGGCCTTGGCCAGCTTTAGACCTTAGGTTTGGAGTTCCATATGCCACTTGATCCTATTATTGATTGATGCCCTATACTCACTCCCTGGTCTGTTGGAGAACAGAGCCTCCCCCGTGGGGAGTGTCAAGCAAAGGTCGTCCTCCGCCTGACGAGATTGACCAAGATCTTTTGCCTCGGAGAAACACCTATTTATGTTTATGAATCAAGAGATGTGTGAGTGTCAACCATCTCTTGATGAATAATATGCAAAAAACCGCGTTTGCGTGGTCTCGGGACCAGCTTCTTCATCAGATTCGACCTCGTACTCATACTTAGTATGCCCAAAAACCTAAAGTGGTTGGTCCAGGATCTGTTGCCTCAAGAAAAAAGCAAGGACCACTGGCTCGGCAGGAACTGGATCCTTTGGTTCGTTCGCCAGAAGCTGGATCCATCGGCTCGACGTCTGTTGTGTCGGCATATGCTTCAATTCATATTCAGACTTGCCTTCAGACCCGGCCTCCGCTTGCAGGTCGGAAGAATAGAGAAGGAATGGAGTGTAGTCAGGACCATAAGCTTCAGTATCGGCCCCCTTTCCTTTTGTTTGATTAAATAGTTTTAGATCAAGATAGAACATATAATAATAATTCATAAAAGAAAGAAGATCTAGCAATCTAGTAGTTCCTGTAATCCAATAGTGCTGCTAGGCGAAGAGCAGAGGATAGAGAGAAAAGAGTTGCATAGTAGTTATCTTTCTTGCTTTTCCCTTACCCTCATTTAGTAAGGAATTGATAGGCAGGAAGCCAAAAGAAAAGAAAAACGGGTCAACATCTTAATGTGTATTTGAGAGATTATCCTCGGGCTGAGGAGTGTCCACATGAGTTCGTTGAGGTGTCTACACAGGAATAAAAACCTCTTTTATATTCTGTCGAGAGTTCGGATTGCTCCACCTAAGTAGAACGAAAAAGAGGAATTGGAAATTCAAAGGGGGAGCCAGAAGCTTCGCTTCCGGTAGCTTGCTGACTCTCCTAGTTAGAAGAAGGCTCTTTGGCGAATTCTTTAGATCTGGGTAGAGTCTCGCTCAGTAAAGAGAGTTGTAGATTCGTAAGATCATGATAAAGTCCCCTTTACTTGATATTCTATTAGTAAAGCTAACGCGCGCTACAACTAGCATAGCAGCCCGCGGAAAAGGCTCTAGAGCCCCTACTCCTAAGTTGGAGCAACAAGCAACGGATTGAGCTGCTAGAAAGCCGTTGCGCGTTAGAACAAGCAAGGGATGGGATTGAGCTTTATAAAGCCGTTGCGCGTTAGTAACGCGCATCCGTTTTCTTGCTGCAGTAGTTTGATTGCTGGTAAGCAACAAAGTTTGTGCCAGGTAGAAGAATTGGAGACAACATTCTGCTAGCCCAGGAGCTTTTGAGGAACTATCACAGGAACTCTGGCTCTCCCCGCTGTGCTCTTAAGGTTGACTTTCAGAAAGCCTATGACACAGTTAGATGGGATTTATTTATTGCTACTTTGCGTACTCTTGGCTTTCCTGGGATCATGCTGCAGTGGATCAGGGAGTGTATTTCTACAACCAGGTTTTCCATTAGTATTAATGGTGAGCTAAATGGTTTCTTCCCTGGGAAAGGGGGCTTCGACAAGGTGATCCTTTGTCGCCCTATCTCTTCGTACTAGTAATGGAGGCTTTTTCTGGAATGCTTAATGGCATGGTTAATGAAGGGCAGTTTCGGTTCCATTGGAGATGTCAGAAAGAGAGCATCACACACCTCTGTTTCGCGGATGACCTCCTCATTTTCTGCAAAGGGGAGGTTAGATCAGTATCTTTGATAAAGGACTGCTTATCCCGGTTTAGTGGCTTGTCTGGGCTTTCTCCCAATCCGGAGAAGAGCAATGTTTTCTCCTGTGGAATTTCAGAAACTTAACAGGAGCAAATTCTGAGTATTCTTGGATATAGCGCGGGTTCTCTTCCTGTGAGGTACCTTGGGGTTCCCTTAATTTCCTCCAGGCTTAGGAAGACGGATTGTAGTTCTGGTGGACAAAATCGTTGCCAGGGCAAGAAGTTGGGCGAGTAGGGCATTGTCTTACGCAGGCAGGTTGCAATTGATTAATTCCATTCTTTTTGCCATCCAGACTTACTGGTCACCCTTGTTCATTTTGCCTAAAAGTGTGATTAAGCAGGTGGAGCAAGTTCTTCGGAATTTCCTGTGGAAGGGGAGTGACCTCAGCCATGGTGGGGCAAAGGTTGCCTGGGCGAGTATTTGTCTTCCTAAGCAGGAGGGTGGTCTTGGGCTTGGGGAAAGCTGTTAAAGTTGAGAGAGGTAGTGAAGAGGACAGATAGGCTAAAGAGAGGTTAGCGATAGCTAGTCTTAGAGAGCTTGCTGGATGAGAGCAGAGCAGACTAGTTATAGGAAGGCGCGAAGCGTAGTAACTTCCGGAATGAATGAGTGCAGCAAAGTCTCTTATCTTCCCCCTAACTAAGAAGGAAAAAACTGAGCAAGATAGCCTCAGCTTCCATTGAGCATTGAGAGAGAAATCGAGATGTGAGAAAAAGAATAGCTTTTCTTCAGCTCTTCACTAGCCATTGCCAATCCTGTTCTCGATGGGATAGCTTTACCTTAAGTGGCCAGGCTCAGATCTGATTACTCTTCGCGACTCTGAACGAATGCTGTTTGCATTCAATCATACATATACGAAGTGTGCCGCGAGTCACCTTAGAGAAAGAGAAAGAACTAATAATGATTGCTAGCAGATGTTATGAAAGAAGGGATAGAAGGAGGAGAGACTGGGGAATGATTGTTGACTATACGATAATTCCTCTTCTTCCTCCTTCCCCACCATTCCGGCTTAACATAGTCCTCTCTTTTCTCAAACTGGATGAGAAATAAATCATGTCCCAAATCCACGATCTTCATTCTATTATGTGCTCCCCAAATCTTCTGCAGACGGGTAGATAAGAAATTATAACCAATAGTCTTACCCATCACGTTTGACTATGATGGTCCTCCTCCAAGGTTTCCGGAGCCGGATCTTCATATTCCTATCAACTTTGAGCTTTGCCTGATCTACGAGCACCCTCTCCGTTCCCGTGGTAGCATCCTCCTCATCAGACATGTCGTCTTCGGAGTCTTCTACCTCTGTCGTTTCCTCCCACGAAGATTTCGCTGGCGTTCGTAGCAGGGTGTCTTTGAAAGACAGTCTCTGCTGTTGTGCTTGGGTTCCTCCCTCATTCGCAGGATGCACTTGCATAGACTGGGTCAAACTAGGATCTTAATCTTCCTTCTTCTTCGTCGTCGTCTTCTCTTTATGCTTCGACTGTATTGCATCAGGGGCAAAGCAGCTGATTTGAAATCCTGAGCTTCCCCGTAGAAAGAAAGTGGTATACATTGAGAGAATTAAGGCTTCTATCAGAAATAGAACGCCTGGTCCAGTCGATGGTCATGATCAACCCTCTTCTTTTCATCCCTGGATTGAGGTTGCACCTCGTCGTAAGTTCTCGCCGTCTCCATTGCGTGCTTCTTCAGTATCTCCTCAGGAAGCAGCAAGAGGGCGCGGCCGAGGTCGTGGTAACACTAATCTTGCCGGTCGGGAGGACTCTGATGGTCGTCGTCAGATTATCTTCCCGGCTCAGCCGCCTAAAGTACCTCAACCCGTCCGAGTTCATGAGAAAGCGGTTGTCATTAATGAGACCACCAACCCCAACTGTCCTTTAGCGCTTGTGCTAAGGAACCTGCACCTAGCATGAATTTGGATACAGAGGAAGAGTCTTTGGAAAATGGTGCGTCTATGGCAATGGCAAATCAAAGTCAAACAACAAAAGGAAAGACCTCGCTGCACCATTTCGACAAATCGGGTTTTTAAAATATCTCTTTCTCTAAGTATAGCACCACCGATTTTCACCGTAATCTTGAGAAGGAGGAAAACATAGAATAAGGAGACCCCACCTCCATTGTAGTTGGGACATCTGATGGAGTCCAAGTAACTTCGACGACTCGGCTCGTGGGACCAGAAGAAGGGAATATGGCCGTCTCGCTACTGGGCGAATAAGGATAAACGGCGGTGGTTCTTAAAGACGCTAGACCAGGTGGCGAAGAAGGAGAGCTTGGAGACCCATTTCAATCACCTGAGTCTGGAAGACAACATGCCGATCCTTCCTCCACCTATCTTTCGCCAACTCGATGCGTCCGACATCGAGCTCATGATCGGAGGCTCTCAGGACAACCCTATAGTTGTCACCATAGAAGAGAGGCTCAAATCGACTTAACAGTGAACAGTCTCCCTATGAGAGCCCTTAATGGTGTATAAGTACACCCTCGTCCGGTGTTGCGAGAGACCAAGCCTTGGCCGAAGTGGAGGGTACTACTACCGGAGACGTGCAGCCAGTCGTCACAGGGACGAAGGATGAAAGAACCTCAAATCAACATTCCTCCAATGCGAGCTCTGATATTGAATTGTAGGGGCGCGGGCAACCGCAATTTCGAACGTAATATCCGTGACTTAATAGCTCCCTCGATCATCCTACTCGTGGAAACGAGAGTCACTGGATCAAAGCAAGGTTGATGCGATTGTATCGTGGCCTACACCAACTAATGTTCATGAGGTGCGCAGTTTTCATGGCTTGGCTACATTTTCAGGCGGTTTGTTCGGAACTTCAGCACACTTATTGCACCCGATTACGGATTGCATGAAGAAGGGTCTCTTTCAACCTCGGGAAGAAGACCTAAAGGAAAGGGATCACCTGGCACTGCTGTCAGCTTAGTCCTCCCCTCGATCAATTGGCATTGGTTTTCTAATTCAGCTTGGAGCATTGAACAAAAGAATCTTTCACCCTTGGGCCTCACTTCCACTGATTTCAGATTCCACTTTCCTGGGTGAATCGAACCCCTTGTGGAAGGTGCATCCATTCCATTATGATTGAAAACCCGAAACCTTGTTTTGCTCTTCAGCCCCTTCTTTATCGCTCTTCAGCCACTTCTTCTTGTTTCGTCACAAAGGTTCAACCTAGGACTCAAGGGACAAAGAGTCCACGAACTCCTTCTTTTCCCCAAGGCGCGCATCCATCTCTTGATTCTCCTGGCAAAAGCCTAGGCATTCCTCTGCCAAGTCCAGTTCCTCTCGATTCCATCGGCCAGGTCTCTATTCCGATTCAAGCTCATCCAAGCCGTCTATTCGAAGGTAGTTTACTTGCTTCTATTATTATTATAATTATAGGTCATCCTATATCGGTGCATGGTCAGGGTCCCGTATGTGGGTCTGCCTTTTCCAGGAATTTGCTTTTATTATATAATCGTTGGTGAAATAGCGTATAGGTCTGGGTGGGATGATACGAAATAGAGCAGTTGCCAATCGGCATGCGAAACCGAGAAGGAACTTCCTTATTCACGAAATTCCTGTGTGAAAGAGCCCAAATGATTTAGCGTAGAGAGAGGACTTTCGGGTGAACGAACGATTTCAGATGCAGCGACCATGGCCTTTACGTAGTTCCGTATATGGATTCTGACGAGTGAATTTCATCCATTTGCTGATAGATAAAGGATAGGCCTATCAGAAGAGGTTTTAACTAGAATACGAACAAGATTAGAGGATGCCCCATTTTATTAGAGGTATAGGTTTGGGAAAATGGGGTTTTAACCTAGTAGGGGTGTGAGGGCTTGATTGAGAGTATTTTGGTAGGAGACTACTTTCCAAGCGATACTCAAACTACGGATTCAGCGACCGATTCATTAAAGCGTAAAGCACCGATTCGGTATAAGCTGGTCGAGATAGACCGGGAAGACCAAGTCAGAAGAATTTCGATTTCAAAGAAGAATTCGAAGAACTCCTTGATTTCGCTCCCCCTTCTACTGATACGGAAAGTCCTACAATTGAAAAAGCAGCTCATTCATCCACACCATCTTCCTTTGTAATAACATCTAACGACAGAATCTACATTTGATGGGGGAAGCGGAAGGGCGAGCCCCTACTCCTAACAAGCATCCTATTTTTCTTATCATTTGAGATGTTACAAATAATGCCTATTTTAGATCTTTTTCCTGGTCGTAATACCTGGGATCCAGAAGAGACCCGAAATGCAAGTTTTTGGCTAATGAAAGCCCCACGTTACGGACCTTTTCTTCATGGAGAGTGGAGACAGCTCTTCCTTAGCACAAGCGATAATAATTCCTTAGCACAAGCACTAAGAGCTCCACCTACTTACTGCCTGCTTGGGCCGACACCGCTCCTGCACTTGCAACAGGAACAGAGCCCACCTATCGACCGAAGACAAATTCTGCATCCGCCAGACAGGAACTTGCAGCAGATAGTCCTGCCTCACACCCACACTCACGAAAGACAACAGCGCCTACGCCCAAGCAAGGGATGCGATGCACGAACTCAACTCCTATAGCGCCGCTAGCGATGCGAGAACGTAGATCGCGACGGGGACCGCGAAGACTACTCAAACGCGCTGTAATGCTCACCTGAGCGACCAGACTCTTTCCTATATAAATAAGGCTTCTAAGGCGAGCTTGCCCTCACGACCAGCCTGACATGCCATTATTGAAGATGCTGTTAGCCCACCAACTGTAACTTTAACTTGACCACCAACGGGAGAGAAACTAGCCCACCTTAACGAACGCCCAGACTCAACAAGCGAAGACTCCTGATGCTAGCCTACGTTGATTCCGCTTCTGAAGTTGATGCTTAAGTTGATTCCGCTGCTTAAGTTGAATCGGATCGGCTGACGGATTGCACATCCACGCGGGAACTTGCCTTTAGGATGGAATATCCACTATCACTAGCCCACTAGCTGATCAAACAACTGGAAGCCGAACTCGCCCACCAACGTTAACATCCACTGGGACAGCTGATCAAACGACTTTCCATGCCTTCCGCTCTGACTCCCTTCCTTCACCACCAACCGACCAGACTCAACAAGCTCATCTTCTTTGATCACCTTAGGCGATTTGTTCGTTCAGTGAGCACTTTTTAAAAGTAGTCATCCCTCACGTAGCGGAGAAAGAAAGAGTTGGGATTACGGAGCTGTAATTGATCATAGTCGACCAAACAGAGTTGGAATGCCCAATTGAACCTTCCATTATGCTGCCAGGCAGGCCTCACTATGCTTACATTGATGCCGAAGCTCGTTCTCAGTAAAGATGATCACCTTCCATGCTCGTACGTAAAAGAAGAACGGGAATGCTTTTTTCCAGAAAGAGAGGGCTTGCGGGGTCCTCAAATAGTTATGGCTTTTCTTTATATATAAGCAAGTAAACTACCTTATATTATAATCTAAGCAAGTAAACTCCCTTATATATATATATAAGCAAGTAAACTCCCTTTTCTTTTTCACCAGGAACATAAACGGCATTCGTCAGACTTGAGCAGTAGGTTTCGCCTCGGTCAGCTGTCTTGATGATCAGCCAAAGAGAATTAATTGACTTCGGGCTCGCACCCTCGATCCGATCAACGAAAATAAATCCTGAAATAACATATATAATAATAGAAATCGTTCAGTACGCTAATCTTGAAAGTTTCCATTTTCGATTTCTAAAGCGGCGGGCCCAGTGAGCTCTCCAATAGTGCACCGAAACGGGGCCGGAGAGACGGTAAACCTTAGATCGGCTAAGATCGAATTGAACTGTCTTTGATTGAGCGAATCCTGCCCGATTTGGATTTTCGTCCCCGCGGGATCAATTTATTTGAATCGAGTATCCAGCGTCGTAGCGCGTCTCTTTATATAGAGTCGTTCCTTCCAGAGGAGTAGTCTCTTAGTGAGGTGAAACTCTGGTCTGGACGGACCTTGATAGTTTTAGTCATTGATTTAATGGAAAGTACGGTACTAGTTCAGTGATAGTGATGGAAAACTCAGATGCTACACACATGGGCTGGAAAGTATCTCCTTTCTGTTCTTTACATGACTGTTGACCGACTCAAATCATTTCTACCGGAAAATAAGCCTACATTTCATACCTTTGAAGCTGGAGCTGAGCGAGGATCGGATTTTCTGAGACTCGAAACAACTCGGCACTCGCATCGGTGAAATAACGTCTAATAGATAGACCTGGAAATCTATGCTTTCTCACTTCCGGTCGGTGCGCCTCCCCTTCTTTGATTCACAAGCTGGAATTGAACCAGCATCTCCGGTGGCTTTCTTAAGAGAGGCGAGACTAGAGGGAGGATAGAGTGGGGGAGCCACTTCTACTCAAGCACGGGATTCGTTTCCTCTGTTGTTTTCGCCGCTGATAACGAACTAATTCACTTCTATACTTATGTTACAGCTCTTTGCTTGTATGCCTGAGCTTCGTCGTACTTACTTGGTTTATCCTCCTAGCGGGCACTACGGTGAGACACCTGATCCCATTCCGACCTCGAGTAGTTGAACTCCTATGATATAACCTCCTCAGAGACCTCCGCCAACAATCTGGTCGATCCCTTGCCGAGCCTACTTTAGGAGCATCATACGTTTCGTTTCTGTTGGTCTTGTGCTGCTTAAGGGGTCGTTTTCTACTTCTATGAAAGAGAGACTAAAAAAAGCGAATGTCACACTCCGGTACTTCGTACCAAAACCTATATGGGTGTGTTGATAGGAAGAGAAGAAAAAGACCAGAAAGAACCATTCAAGAATCGCCAGTTGGAAATTTAGAACATAGAACTGTGCCTTCACCCAACCCATGTGGTCTTTTTGGCAGCCGAACCACAGGGTGGCCAATAACATAAAAGTCTCTGAGGCTGAAAGCCGAGGATGGGAATATGGTTGACCCAGAATTGACATAATAAAGACGGCCCAACTTCATCACCAAAACCAAAGGAAGGAAGAGCTTTGCCCATTCTAATTAGAAAGATACGGCTACCCAAGATTTCGAATAACAAAAAAGCGAGGAGAGCGGTCTACAAGAGTAAGCGAATGGTTAATTCACTCAAGTCTTTCTTGGAAGTGGAAAACCAAAAGATGCTATGCTGCCTACCAAAGAACGCATGGATAAGTGGGCGAGCAAGCGAAGCCCCAGGTTCGGAAAGAATAGAAAGAATAGTAGGTACCGGAGTAGTAGATACCAGAATGATTCTTGAGCAGCGCTGGGAGAAGTGAAGAAAAGGGTCGACGAAGTTGAGAAGGAAGAGCGCTATCCTAGTCAAGAAGAGAAGTTCTCGAGATATCTATGGTGAACCGATGTTGCTTAGGGCGGGTGACCATCTTATGATTGAAGATAAGCACCGAAAGTCAGAGAAGTGAGGCGTTCGGAACCTATTCTAGTAGAGGATAGAGGAACCAACCCCCAGAAAACCTGACCAAAAGATAGCTACGTTCCCGTCACTAACGTGACTTCGGAGTATGTGGCTGATCCGCTGAGAAAAGACGGGAAGGCAAACAGAAAGTACCACTTTAAGATGACTCTATTGAAGAGTCAAGGTTTCCAATGAGCACGGATGAGGCGAAGCATCGATCCCTAACAAGCGAGGTAAGCGCCCGGATACAAAGGAATCTTAGTCTATGTCTTGGTCACCCAGAAAAGTATTCAGAGATAGTTGAATTGAGGGACCTCTACTTTACGTACCTCTGTAGTCTTAAGAGAAAGTAATACACTCAGTCTCACCGTTGGAGGATTTTTTGGAGGATCTAGGGCGTTAGCCCGAAGCCCATAGAGAGAGAGAGAGTCAAAAGCCTATAGCACTGCAGGAAGACCAAGGTCTCGATCGACAGATCTAGTGGTCAGTCACCGTCAATATTGGATTCTACGGCCAATGCTGCTAAATTCAAATAGCAATGAAACCATGTTCCTGGGGAAGCCCTAGCCTTGAAACAAGGGGCTTTACTAATATAGAAATTAGAATCATATAAAGATGCCTAGTCTGCGCTGTTAGAATCCATTGGAGAAAGGCTTGCTCACTTCTTCATCTGTGAGATGATCGTATTCTTTATATGAATTTTGCATAATGGGATTGGACCTTGCTTCGATCCCCTCTTTAAGAGACTCCAGAAACTCGTTGACCCATAGATGTAATAGCCGAAATGAAACTCTTTTCCTTTACGCCATAGGAACTAGTATAGAATTAGAAGAGAGGTCTTTCCTTTACGTCGTAAAGAGAAGCATGTGCCTTCCACCTATCCTGCACGTATAGCAGGGCTTTAAAGAACGCATCGGGCAGCGAGCGGAAAAAGAAAGTCGATTGAATCTTGGTAATTGAGTGAAGAAGCTCTCAGCGAAGAACAACCCCTAAATCTCGGAAGTATTGAATCGGGATCCGATCTCTTTTGGTACACTCGAGTCATAAGGTGTGTACAGACAGACAGGCTTCCTTTCGAAAGGCTAGGCACCATTTGATCCAAAGCTCCTCATATGATGGGTATAGGCTAGTTGAAAGGAATGACCTCACGTCAAGCGAACGGCATCAAGGAATCTCCGTTTTCAACCTTTGTGGCATCGGTTACAGCTGGCAAAGCTAACCTCTATCCATAACAAAGAAAGAAGAATCTCGATCTAATTGGAAATTTCCCATCACCTTTTTGACTTGGCTGGTTCCTGTTTGCCAAAGTGGCTTCGTCCGCCCTTCCCCATAAGAGAAAACTACGATTCAAGCTGGAGTAGATAGATCGACGATCGACCAGGCAAACTTCCCCTTCCTCCCATGTGGAATGCCCCACTCAGATCGCCCAGAGCCCCAACGAGTCACTACACACCAGCTTCGCTAACCGAACCGAGACAGGCATCAGATGCTGCAGCAGGGGTGAATGTACCAGAAAAGGAATTCAAAGAGGGGTCTTCCCTTCATTCCTTAGTCTACTGCCTATCTATTTGTTTGCTAGCATCCCGTGTAAGGACGAGTTGCTTGTTAGCACCTCCGGACGGGAATGGAAGAGAAGCGCTCATGCTACATTTATAAAGAAGCAGCTGTTTCAATCTCTCACCTGGGTAAGAGAGGACCCTGAAAGCGCATTGGTCAGCGAACAGCCCTTGCTTTAATGCCGAACCCTCGCTTTGATGCCTCGATCTCGTAAAAGGCAGATTGTAAAGTTTGATTTAGTAGTAATTGCAGGACGAGACCAACTCCTCTGTGAATTTCTCCGTCCTGGCCTTGACTTTGAATCCCATTTTTGAATCATGGAATTCTCTATCTCTATTATACGATAATAATTGGTCTAGAATCTAAATTGGGTGGTGAGGAGTTTTCGCTCTCGTTGTGCGTGGACTTCCCTACATCTACTGAGAATCCGAATTTTTCTAAGCACCTCCCACCTCCCCCTCCTGAGCCCGATTGAGCAAACGAGGATAGGATAGATCGTAGCTACGAGGGCTGTTCTCCTCTAATTCACCTCCCGCGGGGGATTGATAAGGGGGATAGAGACTTGATTGGAGGTTGATTGTTAGGTTCCCAGACTAGGGTTAGGATAGGGCCGTCGTAAGCGAACGAAGCCGTCGTAAGCGGTGGGGGGTTTGGGGGCGCGAAAGCACTCCCCCATCATACGTAGGGATCTAAGGGGGGTTTGGGGGGCTGAGCCTGATCTTGCTTGGTTTCAACGGTTTAGCTCCTATCTATCTCGCATTGGTTTTCGTTGTAGCCGTGCTGACTCCTCGATGTTTGTAATCGGTACACTTGTTCTTCTGCTTTATGTCGATGACAGAATGTTTACTGGTGATCATTCTTGCCCTTCTTCAGCATTTTCTTACTCAGCTTGGTCGCCAGTTTGATATGAAGGGAAACTTACATTTCATTTCTTTCTCGGCATGGATAGACGTGCTCCTACCTTCAGGGTTGGTCCTCACTCAAACCAAGTATGCATTAGACCTTCTACGCCGAATGGATCTTATTGGTTCTAAACCCTGTCGCACCTCGTTCCTTTCGCCGATCTTCGTGTTCTCAGCTGACTGCCCACTCTGACGCGGATTGGGCCCTACTGATAGGCGCTCCACCTCTTGCCACTGCGTTTACTTAGGGGCAAATCAGATCTCTTGGGGAACCAAGAAAAAGCATACTGTAGCTCGATCTAGTGCCGAAGCTGGGCCGTTGCTTCTTTCTTCGCTGGGTCGTTTTTTTGTCTTTCTTTGTCCACGCCTTCGCCTTCGGAATCGGACCACATCCGCAACTAAGGACTCTTGGTCTCTCTCTCGAATTGAGACTACCGAGAACATGAATGTGCGGTTTGGATCCGATAGATATAGCTCCCCGATAGAAGGGGGTGGGTCTAGTTCAAAGTATAGATCCTGGTTCCCCAGACGGGATATAAGGGACTTTCCCGAGCGAAGTGAACCACGCGGAGTGAATCTAAGTAATCTGCTCTGATTAGAATGGTTATTTCTTCTTATTGGCCTTTAAAGTAGTCCTTGTACCAGGTACACTGAACAATAACACAATCTTTCGAGAAAGAGGCTATGCTATAAACCATTGAATTGTGTCGATTCGAGCTAGCTTCAGGTCTTCTTCAATCAGAAAGTAATGCCTTTTCACTATAGTAAGGGATTCGATCCATATCACAAAACATATCTAAATCAAATATAGATGAGTAATTCAAAGTATATAAGGATATAGAGATGAAATAAAAGTAAGTCCAGTTATGGAGTTGAGAGTCACCTTTGTTGCTTCTTTTGTCTCCTACGGTTATGCTAAGATATATTCTAATTTTCATTCAACCTATATTTCCCCTTTTCTATTGTACAGATGCCTATTCATTCCTCAAAAGTTTACACTTACTTCATTCTAGATTCTAGGACCGATTGGGAGGCCGGGTTCCCATCTACTGAACTCAGTAAGGGCTTCTTTTGCCAATTCCACTCGCCAAAGTTTGCCTCTTGGATAGAATTCCCTTTCGTCACGAGTGAGCTTTCCATGGATAGCGTATTCCCTTTCTGCGTAAAGCTCCCCCTTTCCTTTCTTCAAATATCTCATTTCTCAGTCTTGACTACTTCGGGCACGGCGCGCAACGGAACAGAAAATGAAAGAAAAGACAGTCGCTCTAGCCTCGTATTCCAAATAATCGACCAAGGAATGAAGAGATCCGTTTTGATAGATCCCGTTTTGGCTTTCATATGGCAGATGGTCCGGTGCCTTTTCATATATGTAATGATGGCGCAGCCTCCCCTAGGATTACACACCACGCAAGGCGGGCAATGCCATTCTAATTTCACTACCTAACGGAGGAGCGTGATAACCTCTTTGTAATAAAGGAATTCATTCACCCTTTCCATCGGCCAGGAACAGTTGTTTGGATTGGACATACGTCACAAAGAAGGAAACAGAAAAGATTAACACTTCAAAGCGTACGGCTATCTCCCAGCCTCTGCTCCCTATCTAGTAGATGAAGAAGTGAGTCCATAAGGAATTCATAGTAGAAAGGGGCGTACTTGACATAAACTAAAGCGCAAGGGAATTCAAATTGGAAGTTGAAAGTCAAGAACAAGAAAGGCTTCGGGCGAAGGTTAGACTAAAAAAGCTTTCCATTCCGTATATGCTAAATGCTAAGGATACTCTATTCCCAATACTTACATGAAAGCATGCTGCCAACTAGTATATTGATTTCGACTAGTAGATTGATGAAGGTCGCTGATCCACTTTATAAAGTTTCGTATGCCATACCCATTTGTCCCTTTTCTTCGATCAAGTCCTCCCAGAAAGTCCAGAAAGTAGTATAGGTCTAATTCAGATGTGGGGCCTATCTCCGAAGCATAACGTGGAGCGTGGGGGTAATTCAAGAGAAAGACTAACCCAAACCCAAAGTCGTTTATCCAACGGCACGACCAGGATCCGAGCACTCGCTTTGGAACGAACTTCATAACAACGGACTTTGAAAAGCATCTTTTGCTGTCGAGATACGGGTCGTGAATAACCTTTTATTTGCTGTGATCTCGATCCAATTTCTTTGTTCCGATTCGGATTTACTTTTGTAGTGGATAGCATCCCCTTATTGTCTTCACTAGCGTTTTCTTTTTATGTCCCGGAGCAGTCGCCTTATTAAAAACTATAACGATTATAGCTGCTGTACAAGAAATAGATTCTATTAGTAGTAAACTAAAAGACTTTTTCTTCTAATATTGAAAATGAAGCTTCATCTCTTACCAGTTGCTCCCTGCGGATTTTAGTTCTTTTGAAGTGAATTGCATCTCGCGGCCAACAAGCTCTAGTGACTGCCTCGATCAAAAGCCCTTAACCTCCTTCCTATTTGAGGATGATACCCGGGAACAATCCTAGATCAATGAAAGCAACCGAAGCATAGCAAGGAAAAAGGGAGTGCCTCCTATTCATCATGTCATTCTTCTGCTAGATGAGCCCATAAGCAATCGTAGGGCTTCCAAGCCCGACTATACTAGATTGGACCCTTCTGTATCTACTCTACAGAAAAGAACCATCCCTTCTTCTCGAATATGTACTCTTATTTCATAGAAATGAACCATCTCGCCTTTCTCTACGCTGCCCGGTTCGTCAGGAAGGTAGACAATTACCACATAATAAGCAAGCAAGGCCTCATCCTCGGGTAGCATTCATCGGTGCCTCGGTAGGGTGTTATATGCGTCCCTGAAATCATAACTCTTTAATAGGAATAGGCACCGCCTCGTCGAAGAAAGATATATAAGCAAGTAAACTACCTTGGATGACTATGTCCAGAAAGAATGGGCATTAGTCAGTCACCCTCCAAGAATACTTCCCCGAGGAGGGTCCTTCAGAAACTAAATCATTATATGAATAAGTCGTTTTGCCCACCTTAAGACACATTGAAGCATCACTTCCGCGAAAGGACTAGCTGCTCAGGGTCCTGGAGTCAAAAGTGGACACTCTGACGGAAATCCTCCTTAGTATGGAACAGCGATTCGAAATGTTCGGAATGAAGCTGTCAATCATAAACCTGAACACTACCAAGAACATTCCAAAGAACCTCCTAAAGCCCCTCTCCCGGCTTTAGTAGTTAGGTCGAAAGAAGACAGGATAGACTTTTCCCTTTCCGGCCGGTCTGGTGTGATGTCTAGTGATTGTCGAATATATAAAGATAAGGGGATAGCTCATCATATTACTAAGGAGAGCTCTTTCTCCCTATCGGTCAAGTGGCTTGAAGCCCCTCCGTGCCATTCATAGTTTTCACTCCTGGCCTTTTCCTTTGCTTTTATTTTGGGGAATTACCCCTCGGGAGAAGCATAAATTTGATAAGAGAAGAAAGCTGTTAACGTAGGTCGGCGTAGATAAATGCTATCCGACTTGAATGATCGAATCGATTCCACTTTGTCGAGATTGGCTTGGTGTTCAGTGTACCAAACCCTGGGTACAAGATCGAAAAGAACCCTATAGGCAGGCAGGCTAAAAGCGCTGTCCGTCTTCATGGCCTCAATAAGACTCAGTATTGTACTGGCCGAATCCGTTTCGCAGCGAAGAACAAGAACTCAATAACCTGAAATGCTATAGCTATAGCGGGTGCAGTTGAATTGAGACCAGAAAGTACTTCTATCGAGGCCCACGCTTCTTGTGTTGAAGGAGGAGAAGTAGGCTTAGTCAATGCAAGAGAGGAGATGACAACACGTAACTTGATCTAGGAGTCGGCTTCAAAGCCAGAGCTTGTTGACGGATCAGAGAAGAAACTGCTGAAACTGAAGAAACTGCTGATTATTCAACTACTGATGGAACCCTCTGATCCTGCGTCTACTGAGTCCTCAATTGCTGCATTTCCACTCTGTTACGAAACATCAAGTTAAGTCTAAGTATGGCTAGTTGAAGAAGACTCACTACTTAAGAGTGGAGTCCCAAGCCAAGCAAGACCAACTTAGTTCGACTGAGCACCTACGTGAATGGCCCAACGATACGAATTTGCACAACTACCGATAGCCTACTTACCAGAAGAAGGATCTCTTTCTCACAGCACCTGCGCAAGAAAGAATGCGCCTGCTACCGCTAACGGAACATAAACTCTCTTCATATGGAGGTTTAGATCCAGTCAATACTTTAGCCTAGTCTAGAGGTTAAGTAGCCAAGTAAGCATCTGATCGAGATGAAGCAGCAGCAGTTTCTTCTGAGTTTGGTTATGTTTCATCGGCTTCAGTTGATTCTGTTTCTGCTGTTGATAATCGGGTTAGCTTCACAACGCCAAAGAGATACGTTTTGTAAGGTTGTTCTGCTTATTACTTGGTAGTTATCCCCAACAGTGAGTTGTCGTTGATCCAGTAGTGACATGAAAGAGAGACACGAGCGGAGCAAACAGAGGATGCTGCTTCATAGAGAGGAGAGAAAGAAGTAGGCTTAGTCAAGCCGTAGTTAGCGCGTAGCCACATTACGGCTTAACTGACTACACTACTTGCGTTAAGGCGCTGAAGCCGGAGTTTGCTTGGTAGGGGTTAGCTTATTCCCAGGCGAACCAGCCCAGTAAGAGAGATTCTCCCAGACACCAATACCTGCGGGAACTAGTAGCCACACTACGGCGTATGAGACATTCCCTGACGGCTTCCCTTAACCGTAGGCTACAGTTGCTTCCTTCGCTCTTTCATCTACAACCATATCTGGTTTCGCCTGCCTTGCGCGAGACTACGCAAACGGAGGGGCCGAAGGAGATCTCCTTTGGATCCTAGTTGTAGAGGAACAAGCAACTTCAAAGGAGAAGAGAGCAAGATACTACGCAAACTCCAGAGCAAGCCCAGCAAACGGGTGCTACTATTATGGCGGGGGAAGCTTCTGCTCCATCGGAACCATATGCTCGTAGCACAAACCAACAAGTGCCTGCAACGTCACCTGAAGCTGATAAGCCTACTTCTTCTGCTTGTTCATTCGGTAAAGTTGCTTCAAATAACGCCTCTGGTCTCCTAGTTTCCTTAATGAGCGCCATGAAACTCGGTTCTTTACTGAACCTTCTTTTCGGCTAGTCGTGTATTCCGTCACGTGTAGCTTTCTTTCAGAACCTCAAATACGGGTGAACCTCTCAACTCGGTCAAGAGGTTGTATCGTGGGTGCGCAACTGAACCTCTCAACTCAGTAAAATAGTAGTGAGTTTCTATCTCTGTATTACTATTCAGTTGAATACTCCATTCCAGACCCTTACTAAACTCCCATATATTATCATATAAGAAAGTAAACTACCTTGCGTTGACCCTTTCCTGAACCAGAACGGGGGGGGAGAGGAAAAGGGGATCAAAATGTCCCATCAATAAAGTGAGGGCTTTCCGGACCCTACACTTTCCATTCTTCCTCTTCCCCTCACTCTCCTTAGAGCGCTTACAGACCTCACTCACCTTTTTTCAATAAAGAAGCCCCGCTCCCTAAGGGGCCCCTCTCTGATAAGGAAGGAAAGGAAAGAATCTCAATCTTATGACAAATTTGGTCCGATGGCTGTTCTCCACTAACCACAAGGATATAGGGACTCTATATTTCATCTTCGGTGCCATTGCAGGAGTGATGGGCACATGCTTCTCAGTACTGATTCGTATGGAATTAGCACGACCCGGCGATCAAATTCTTGGTGGGAATCATCAACTTTATAATGTTTTAATAACGGCTCACGCTTTTTTAATGATCTTTTTTATGGTTATGCCGGCGATGATAGGTGGATCTGGTAATTGGTCTGTTCCGATTCTGATAGGTGCACCTGACATGGCATTTCCGCGATTAAATAATATTTCATTCTGGTTGTTGCCACCAAGTCTCTTGCTCCTATTAAGCTCAGCCTTAGTAGAAGTGGGTAGCGGCACTGGGTGGACGGTCTATCCGCCCTTAAGTGGTATTACCAGCCATTCAGGAGGAGCAGTTGATTCAGCAATTTCTAGTCTTCATCTATCTGGTGTTTCATCCATTTTAGGTTCTATCAATTTTATAACAACTATCTCCAACATGCGTGGACCTGGAATGACTATGCATAGATCACCCCTATTTGTGTGGTCCGTTCTAGTGACAGCATTCCCACTTTTATTATCACTTCCGGTACTGGCAGGGGCAATTACCATGTTATTAACCGATCGAAACTTTAATACAACCTTTTCTGATCCCGCTGGAGGGGGAGACCCCATATTATACCAGCATCTCTTTTGGTTCTTCGGTCATCCAGAGGTGTATATTCCCATTCTGCCTGGATCCGGTATCATAAGTCATATCGTTTCGACTTTTTCGGGAAAACCGGTCTTCGGGTATCTAGGCATGGTTTATGCCATGATCAGTATAGGTGTTCTTGGATTTCTTGTTTGGGCTCATCATATGTTTACTGTGGGCTTAGACGTTGATACCCGTGCCTACTTCACCGCAGCTACCATGATCATAGCAGTCCCCACTGGAATCAAAATCTTTAGTTGGATCGCTACCATGTGGGGGGGTTCGATACAATACAAAACACCCATGTTATTTGCTGTAGGGTTCATCTTTTTGTTCACTATAGGAGGACTCACTGGGATAGTCCCGGCAAATTCTGGGCAAGAGGTAGGGTTACGAAAAATATTTTATTTTTTTGCCGCAAGGCTGGCTTCTTTTTTCTTTCCTGCAGGGTCCTCACTGGTTGTAGGATTCTTTTTTCTTGGGACCCTCCTTAATGAACTGTCCCTAGAGAAGATGATGATGCAAGCTGAGGGGGCCACACCCGAAGGGGCAGATGGGGGAGCCTCGTCTTCTTTTCCCCAGCCCGAATGGGAAAGAGCTCTCTCTCTCCCTAACAACGAAAGAGCCCCCGAAGCACTGAGGGGACATGTAGTAAGGTCCTTGCGAACTCTATTTGCCATTGGTCGGAAACGTTCCATTTCTGATCGCACATTTGCAGAATACATCCAACCATTGGGCTTAGATCAGCCTTCCCTTTCGGTTGGGTTCTGCAAGGCTCTCCTTGAGCGCGTTGACTTTTTATCTGGGGGCCTAGCCAATAATGGCAATCCCCAACCCTTTCCTTTTAAAACTAAAACGGAGAGGGAAGCACTCTATCGTGTAATGTGGGAACAGCCCCCGGAAGACGAATAGCGATACATTTTGGTGTCTTTCTGGTCAGTAATGGTGCCGTTGGTAATCTCTTTGGCGTGGCGCGAAATTGCTATCTTGAGTGGAAGCAGGAATGATATCAAATGGTGTTTTCTATCTCTTTCGTTTCTTTTCTAAACAAATCGAAGAACCTAATGGATCAAACTCATCCTTGGCTGCTATGAAAGATATAGCTTCTTCGTACCGTACTCGCCCTTGGAATCAATATCCCATCCACCGCCCTTCATCTAACTGCTTTAGTCAAGCAGTCACGTGCCTCTTCCACTACAATATTACATATTTTCCAATACAATATTACATATTTTTCCTCGCTCTCAACGCAAACAGTAGTCAGGTAGTCAGGGAGTCAAGCAAACAAGCCTGGGAAGATGCGCCCGATTACGCAGCCTCATAAGAGAGGGATCGTATTGTTATGGATGCTATCGCGCAACTTTTGAACATCGTTTTCGAGGACGCACTTTCTCTTTTGTAGGTAATAAAGGATAAAGAAAGAGTAGAATAGATGCGGTTGTTTAAGAAATTGAACCTCTAATTTTTTTTTTGTTTTTGACAAAAGAGTTCCGACGTTTCCAAAACGTTTCCCGTGGCCAGGCCCACGCTTAGTCCACTACTCAACTCAGGCGCTATAGGCCATACAATAGAGAAATAGATAGGATAGTCTATATATAGGGAATAGAGAGAGGAAGAGCATAGGACTAGGAAAGTAATTAACTTAATTAATGTTTGGACTAAACTAAACACGAGGATTTCTTAAGGGTGGTTTCGGATGGGATACTCAGGTTAGGGGGAATCCTATGTTCATTGTTGTGCAGAAACTCAAAGCGGTTAAGGCTGCTCTGAAGAAGTGGAACACACAGGTCTTTGGTAGAACCAATGAGAGAGTGATTCGAGCCAGAGAACAGAGCTGCACCTCGTACAATCGACGTTTGTCCAGCAATCCCTCATATAGCTTCTGCTGAGAAGGCGCTTGCTAAAGCGTTAGACGATGATTAATCGCTGGCTAGACAGAAATCGCGTGCAATTTGGCTCAAGGAGGGTGATCAGAACTCTCGATTTTTTCATGCTGCAGGCGAGAAGATCCATTTTGAGGGAGTGGAGATCACAGGCTTAAATCAGATTAAAGCTCATGCTGTAAACCATTTCGAGTACTTGCTTGGCTCGGCTAACCTGGTCACTACTGCATCTCCTATTCGAGTTGGCAATCGGCTCAACAGATCTCCTTGAATTCTAATATCACTGCTGAAGAGATTGGGGCTGATGTTACCCGAGCATGCCTTAACTTCTTCAGGAGTGGAGTAAGAAGATGCTTAAGCAACTTAACTTTCTTATGCCTTATTCTCATCTCAGAAGGATAACCCTTCCCGAATTGATGACTACAGGCCTATCTCCCTATGCAATTTATTGTACAAGATTATTGAAAAAAATCCCTGCTAACAGACTTAGAGAGGTCTTGGACTCTCTTGTTGGACCTGATCAGACGACATTTGTTAAGTTAAGGGCAGGAACGTCGATTGAAAATGTTATTTTTCGCGCATGAGCTGGTTCTCTATTTCCATAGAGACAGAAATTCTGCCCAGTTCTGTGCGAAAGTGGACATTCAGAAAGCCTATGACTCAGTGTCTTGGGATATGGTGATTGGGGTCCTTCGAGAGATGAATTTTCCTGAGAGGTGGTTGTAATGGATTACTGCTTGCATCTCTACTCCCTCCTTTGAAATCTTGATTAATGGCACACCCTCAGAATTTTTCAAGGCTAATAGGGGTCTGAGGTGTCAGAGCCATACCTTTTTACTTTGCTTTGTCGTAGCCGGGCCTAGAGGTGCCTGCCCTCTTCTCCCTTTTCTTATTGTCTGTCTTGACCTACCCACCGCCCTTGTCTTAACACGATGCTCCTACTTTACTTCCCTTCCTCTCAATTCAAAGTTGATTCCCAATACATCTACGATCAATTCACGAATCTTCTCACTCCCCTGTCTGCTAAGAAAGAGAAGTTAGTGAGAAGGGAGTCCCTTACAACATTAGGAAAACAATTCAATCCCACGGTAGAAGAGAACAAGAAAAGCTCGTACCAACGAAGAATTCCTCGTCCCTTGGATACGTAGATTCACTAGTGACCTTAGCTTGGTTCAACAAGTCAGGTGTAGATTTGATAGTGACAGAAGCAAGGGCAGCATCTTAACCAGGTCGAGAGCTTGAAGCAGCTCCAAAAAAACGTCGGTTTTCTAAGGGCTACGTAGGATATGTTGGATGCCCCGCAGGTGACGAGTTTGCGGTTGGCGAAAAAGACTCGGTTGGCGAAACATAATATGAGGCGAGTTTCTCTGTCCTCCCTTACTTAAGTGGTGCATATACCTTACTTATGTGCCTGTGCCGTTACGGACTCTGACGTCTCTTCCGGGCTCTTTGTTGCCGAGCCAGCCAGTTTCTATCGGTTATCAGTTGTTTCAAAGGCCTGACTCCATTAGCTGAGCTCTTCGCTTTGCTGCTCCTGTCTCCCACCAGGTGGTTGGTTACGTGTGCTGTCTACTTAAGATAAGAGTGGAAAGAGGAGACTACTTTAGTTTCAGTTTAATAAGACCCCGTCAGTCAAATGGGCTGAATGACTCCCTAAAGCTCTGAACCAAATCCCCCCTTTTGGTCGATCTCTCTTGAACTGCACGCAGCTTTTCCCTAACTAGAAGTCCTCCTAGAAGTCGTCCACTGAGAGTAGGGAGTAGGGAGCTCTTTCTTAGCGCTTTCCAGAAAAAGCAGTGACATCACCACATTCTTTCCACTTATACTTGCACAGTCGAGTACCGAGCCTCAACTACCATGGAAGCTGCTCGTACCAACTTACCTGTACCACTCGATGACGCCCACCTGTAATAATCGAGCTTGACTTATTTGCCTTCTCCCGGGGAGGCAACACGGACGGACTCCAAAGAGCAAGGCCCAGTATCAAGAGCAGTATCCCTACTCATAGACGACTTCTCTTTCGTTCTCCCCAGGCACATAAGAAAAGACATAAGAAAAGGTATATTCATTAACGCTTTGGAGCAACAATCCGGGTTAACCCACAGCACTTGCCTTTTCAACCGTCGTTAGATTGGAGTTTTATTTTCATTCCCAACCAACCTTTACTTAAGCTTGACCCCCTTACGCGACACCTTATGACACCCTTAGGCCCTCACCTGGAACCGGGGGCACCTCCAAATGGAGAGAGGCTCGGTGAAATAGACATGTCTGTGAAGATGCGGACTACCTGCACCTGGACAGAAAGACCCTATGAAGCCCCCAATTCAAGGAGGCAAGTGTAGCTCCTGACCTTTGACTAACCTGATTCCGAAAGAGTACTTTTTGTGTCATATGCTTGCCTCGTGCATACGGCTTTTTCACAGTGTCTGCTTATCTACTCCTTTACGTGAGAACTCCGTGCGTTGTATTCCCTCTTGTTTATAGGCTTTCTCTTTGAGTGTAAAATGGTGTTGAGTAGCGTCTTTCTTGGTTTCTTTGATTGACCTTGACTTGCTTGCTCATACAAGAGCTTTTTTGCTTTCGAATGGCTCGCTGGTTCCTACTTTATTAAGATTAGATACTAACAAATACCTACTACCGACTACTATTCCTTACAAGACAAAGACCGATTCGATTGATTGTTTGTTACCCGCTGACTTGGGATTGGGATTTCTATTCCTTTGTTTGTTCCTGTTCGATACAACCTATTCTTACTTGTAAAAAGGTCTCGCGGACCTGTGGCTCGTGACTCTCTCGTTACATTATGCACTTCACTCGCTGGTTCCTGTTACTGGTCATCCTCTCCATTAGTCACCGGAATAGAAGACTCTGAAAGAGAGATGGAAGGCTTTGGAACAATTGGCATTGCCTCCCCTGGGTTGGTTTGGCCTATTAGCCTATGTAGCGATACCCGGGCCTTGCATAAAGTCCGGAATAGAGTCAGGCGTTTCCCTGAGGTATCTCCTTTGTTGCAGCGAACAAGCATGGGATTGCCCGCTCAATAAGGTTGATTTTTCTTTCCCGTCTTGAGTGCCCGATTTCTTATCTTATATGTAGTGATGTGCCTTTGTTCTTCTTTCTCGTGGATCCCGTTTAAAGTCGGTCTTTTGGTTTTGTTAGGATTAATTGCCCCATAGATGGACACCTTCCTTGTACTGAAAGGTGAGAGAAGGGGTTCACAAAGACAAGGCTTCGGTTCTTCGCCGATTCAAGTGAGAAAGTCAGTGACATCGAAGACGTATAAGGTAGTCGAGTATGGCTAGGAGCAAACTACCTCTTTATAGTAGTAACCTGAAAGCAGCCGTACTTGAATAAGCAATTTTATAGATGGAGAGATTTCCCTACATGAAAGTCAGGGGCATAAAAGGGTATTAGATATAGGCTGACGAATAGGGTCTATGAACAAAGACCATAGTCGACTGCTCGTCCTCATGGTATGATAACTAAAAGGTAAAGACAAGTTGATCTTCCCCGCCTCGTAAGTAGCAAGTGTTATTGGATCTACGATGTCAGTTGGGAAAAGGTGTCCCTTCTCTGTGTTTACAATGTGCCCAATGTTATAAGGATGTTGCTACGGTGCCTTCCCTCAAGGTTGGATTGAACGTTGATTTAGTTAAGGCCCGAGGACCCAACCCAAGTGTTGAACTGATTGGAATTCGAATCCTGGAATCCTCCTTTATTAGTTAGCTTCTTGCCCGCTCTACGACTGACAACTAGTTCCATAGCCCAGCTTCAAACTAGCTACTCGGATAGGGCAGAAACCTTACGGCAAGCCTCTGGAGAGGGCAACCCTGGACGTGGGGACTCTCTCTTGGGGTCTTTGCCCGTCTTGCTTGGCCCATCAATTCCTGGTGGCTTCCAGGCGGAGCGGCTCACCGAACTGCTGGAGAATGAGCACGGGGGCGAAAAAATGGGGGAGATCCTCCGTAGTCTCCAAACGGAGGGACGGGAAAGCCCCTACTTTCGAGAAGTACAAGTGTACTTCCGGGAGTTTAGATTAAATCAAACGACAGAAATGTCTCTACGCCGCCAATGGCAGGGCCGGGAGAGCGAACCCAGAAGGCGCGCTTCGCGGCCTTAGTGAGTCTTTCCTTTTTAGTTCTCGTTCTCCTTGCCTGGGAGGCTCGCAAGTTGAACGAAGTTACATTGGAAATAAGGCTCCTCCCCGAACATGCCTTCGGTGAAGGTGGGGTTTTGTTTGTTATACGATTCCAGAAGATGATCTAGAATGGAGCCCCTCCATCTTAGAAGTTGGATAAAATACCTTCTCTGAATCGTTGTTCGTAACAAGGTAGCCGGGTATGGCTGGATTGAATCTTTCGCGGAAGTCTTCGATCAAGCCTGTGCCCTCCTCATAATGGTTACTGTACAAAGACGGGAATGGCGATTTGCCCATAACATAAAGCCTTCCTTCCGCTATTAGGTATGGCCCAGAGGTTGATGTTGCTTGATGAAAGAAAAAGAAACTTGTGTACACATCGGTGCTCTCGATCATTACTTAAGTAAATACTGAAGTGAATGAAAGTTGTAAAGTTGAAGAGGAAGGCTTCGGGATTAAGACGGATCTGGTAATGCTCTTACGCTTTGCCCTTTTCCTCTTCTTAATTGCCGATCGTGCACCGATACAAGAGAAAGATCCTTACCACTCATCAATTAACGGGGGAAGAGAACCTTCTGTCTTGCTTAAGAAGACCTAGGACGAGAATTACTCACTGCACACTTTCGATATATATGTATACATCTCGATGAAACAAAACAATAGAAAAAGATGTAGGGGAAGGACAGCTCACAGACAGGAGCGAAGGTAGGGAGATCTGTACTCTACTTGAAGAAAGCGATATTCGCTATTGATAGTAGCGACTCCATACTAGCTTTGCTTTTGAAGAGGGCTCATATTAGATAAAAGAGGTTAGAAAGCTATTCCTACAACGAAAGGACTCCTTTCTTTCAGCTAAAAGATGGCTGATATCTTGTCATAGTCAGTTCGAGAACCATACCTTAGTACTCGGGAGCTTAGAGACTTTACTTTATATTATATTAGCATTTTGGTACCTCAATCTCAAGGGGTCAGTCTCGATACCTCTTTAGTTGACGAACGAATATTCTCGATTTTGGCTTGACTTGGTAGGCGCTGCCTACTCACTCGGGCTTTGCCTTTGCCCTTGTTGTCAACATTTGCTTTGGATGTTGATGCTTCATGATCGTTCTTCCCACTGAACTTTCTTTGAAGTCCATTAAAAAATCTGCTGCCCTGATAGCTGAAACGAGGTCATTCACTTTCTCCCTCCTAAGTTCGTTCTGAGCCCACAACTGCAATCCAGCCATAAAGTTGTAAAGCTTTTCTTCTCTCTCTGGGTTCCCTTTCTTTGATTTTCTCTGCTTTTGAAATGGATGGGTTCTTTGGATCTTCCCGATCGGCGGGACCGAGTCCGGTGATGGATGGAAAGAAATTGAAAGCACTAATTATGTTCTTTGATCGGAGGTCTCATAGATCTTCTTCAGTGCCTTCTCACTTAATGCGGAACGAACAATAGCGCTCATCAGGGTGGTTTGCTCGGGTTAGCCAAGAAAGCCTTAGTGCGCAAAGGCATAGAGCTCAAAGACAGGCTTAGTAAGAGATTCAAAGAGTGTAGTTAGCGGTCCTCGCTCCGGGGATTCGGCTTAGTCACCATCTCCGTCCACCTTTTCGGCTTAGGTTACTAAGTTCCCTGCCCTATGGTTTAAGAAAAGCTTATAAAGGGAGTTGGTGTTAAAGACCGATAATAATTCATTCTAACTAGTAGCTACTCATTACACACAAGAAAGAGTGTAGGTTTCAGTTCAGTCTACGGTCTCGACACCGAAAGTCGGATATCACTGTATTCCCTGCGTTCCTCGGGAGTGAGAAGTTCATCAGGGACTTGCCATGGATACGAGTGAAACGAAGGCACAGGCCATTGTTCTGTATCAATTTCTTCGTTTTCTGACCCCTGATGATAGATCGGTCTAAAAACGATCGTTTTTAGCTTAGAACGTTAATGGGAGTATATTTCATATCTATACTCCTCCCCCTACTTTTTGAACTCTGGGTTGCTGCTTATCTTGCTTGAGATCGGTTCTTACGTCGATCAGGTTACCGGCTTTACCACAATGGGCCCACGGCTTCTCGAAGCCAATCTCGCACTTGACACGCAAGGCAATAAACACCTGGCTTTCTTCAAAGGACAGTCAGAAAGGATCTGGGACTACCGGGGACCGGCTTTCAAAAAGCACGGCCGTGCTTTATCATCAAATCGATCGCTTGAAGAGCAGATACAAGACACTCTGATTTATGCAATGAAAGACTTCTTTCTCGATCCACTTTTTCGAACCGCTTTGAAACCAAACTCTGATCGATCAGCTAGCTCTCGACCTCCAGCAGCGCTAGAAGAGAGTGATTCCCCTTTTCCACAATCTGTATGCCTGTACCGCTGAGTTCCACGAACGAAGGGAAGGAAAGATCTAGGAGCCGGCCCGAACGAATAGGCCAGTCATTCGAAGGGCAATGGCTTTGATCTTTCAAAGTTGAGAGTCAACGTGTCTGTGATGCCTCCCTTAAGTAACCTACGGGAACGACAAGCAGTCAATGCATTTCACTTGTCAAAGGAAATGAATGATTTTGCTCTTCCAAATAAGTATAGAAACAGAAACTCGCCCAGAGCTCGATGATCTACGGCCGAAGACATCGCGCAGCTCAACTCGTTGTCTTTGACAAGCAAGACCAGATTTTATTGTTCAGATAGATATGACACCATACCTATGAAAGATTTCAATGTCTGGGCAAAGTTTAAGATCTTGTGTTGGAGTAAGCTCAGCTTTCTTTCCATTTCATCGACCTAGCAGGGTCGACTTACTATGGTATCGCAGTTGGGCTCAAATCACAGTCTTTCCCCAAGCTGTAGCGCGAAGTTCGATCAATGGTTGGGAATCTTCCTGTGGCTAAGCCTAAGCTATTGGCGAAGTCTCAAACTATGACTATGATATGTGACTATTCGTATACAATAGAATCACATACTCGTTTAGTGAAGCGTACCAAATTGTATTACCAAGGTTGCAAGAACAAAGAAATGAAAACCTACTGGGAGTCTTCCTTCTACCCGAAAGCCAGCTCCGTACATAGAAAGACCCGAAAAACCTTCAGGGACATTTTCTCAAAAAGTCTTGCCCTACTGCTAAATAGTTCGCTCAGACAGCCGATAGAGCTCTTCCAGTTACCACCACAAAGAAATTGAGACTTCACAAAGTCGCGATATTTTGAACAGATTCGGAACATTCGGAATTCCATTCCAAAACGTAGAGTATGACCTTCCATGCCACCGCCCCTATGGACTTTGCCGGATCAAGAGAAGAATTAGCGCCTAAAAAAGGCATTACCCGAAGCCGAGAGCCCTATATTTAGTGTCCCGAAACTTGCCCTATCTATTGATACCAGGTCTACTGAGACTATTGAGCCCATCCACCTTGCAATATTGACCCCAAAGTCCACCTATAGATATCACTTTGAAGAGGGAGGAATGAACTACAAGGGTATGGATGATATATCCTACCGAATGGTATTCCTTCTACACTACAGCTTATGTCTGCCCAGGAAAACGAAAGAAAAAGGTCCACGAAGGAACCGGTAACAAATGTTGGAATGCACGAAAACACCCATGTGAACGAACCATGCTAAACCTTTTTCGGTGAACCGTACCAACTCGGAGAATTCCTATCCCTGTTCGCCTGTCTCTTTCAAGGCCGAACCCACTGATATACTTAGTTAGCCGGGACAAGCCCACAATGGAATTACCTGAAGAGCAGCCTCCTGACATAAATTGCTAATGAAGACCGGGTCCCCTGTCGCTGACAATTGAGTGTGGCATTCCATGCAATGAAGATATTATCGACAAAGATCTGAGCGGCTGTTGCTGCTGTATATGGATGGGACAGTGGATAAAAATGGGCATATTTTGTTTGTGAGTCGGTCCACCACGATCAAGACCCATACTCCCTTTTTTGGCAGAGCATCTATGGAGATACTCTCCCATGGTCTTTGTGGTACAGGCTACGGCTCCAAGAGCCCCAGGAGTCTGTCCCGCTCTACCTTGTCCTGTTGACACACGAGGAACGTCTTCACATACTCAGCAACGTCGTCTCGCATGCCCGGCCAGTAGTACCCCCGCTTTTGCAAGGCCTGGTGGTCCACATAGACTATTTTTTGCCTAATCTAAAATAGCTAATGCCGAAACTTCTGTACAGAATGTACCATGGCGAGTCCTTCTCTTTCAGTTATGGTGTAATTGCGCTCTGTCGGTGACAACCTCCTACTCCACAGTGGGATGATCTAGTTTGGAAGGCCCTTCTTGAGCCAATAATGTACAATATATAGCGCAGAGAAGAGACTTGTCCCAGTCCGGAAACCGAAGTATAGGGGCTGTAACTAAGCACTCCTTGAAATACTGGAACGCATTCTCCTGCTCTGGTCCCCAACAACTGAATCACGGTTTCCAGCAGGGCTAGACCCCGAATCTGAGAAAAGCCAGTCTCAGTAGGGTTGTTCAGTCGCTTTCTCGCAGGAAGTGCTAACTCACTATACTATAGTAGGAGCTAATTCGTCTATCTCAGTTGTTCCAGAGCCAGTACTGTTCTGTTCAAGTGGGCAAGGCCAGTCGCTCAAAGGTAAAGGCAATGAAGGGCTCAAAGAAAGGATCTTCAACCATACCTATCTATAGAAAGGAGAAGTTCCAATCTCAGTAAATGGTACAGCACAGCACAATCTACTAAATTTCTTTGATAAGGCCGCTAAGAAAGGCATTTGAGAACGACTTATGGCTGAACTAAGAGAAGAGGTCCTCAACACGAAACTTGGAATATTACCTGAAGGAGAGGCGGTGAGCGCAGAAAGAAGAAGTAGCTAGTGAGCATGTTTATTCAAGAGATCACTATTGCAGAAGGTAAGTCAGTCAAATCCATGTTCAAAGGACAGATGCAGCTAACCAAGCAAACCTGTAACCGCTTTCTTTCACGCAGGGGTAGAAGTAGATAGAAGACCTAACAGGAAGCCCCAGGGATAATATTTAAGAGGTCAGTTTACTTGTCGTTGTGAGCTGTAGGTTACAACTTTAGTTGTTCAGCTCCGTCTCATTGAAAATAAGGAAAGGCGGGTCGGGTAGCTGAAGGAGAAAGAGAGCAGAGCGGTGAAACAACGTAGTTGGGTTCCGTCGTTCAGTCGAAGGTGAAGAGAATACAGAGAAATTCGAGATGAAGCATGAACAAGTAAACTCCCCTTCCTTCAGCGCCTTAGTTAGGTCAAAGAAATGCTTTAGGGAAAGCTGAAGCGAAGGAGAAGGGGCGTAGAGGAATTCAAGTTCAAATAGAACTATAGCAGCTCACAAACCAGTCAAGAACTCACCCTCACCACTCAATTTTGAAGAAAAGGAGAAGAGAGGCGAGCTACTCTATCTTAACACATGACTTTGGGCTTGAACCACTATCAAACTTCAGCTTGGGCAGAAAATCGACCACCTGCTGCTTGAAAGCCCTAATCTTGAGTCCCGTCCTTGCTTTTCTAAGAGGAGGCCCTGCTTTCAACCGCTTTTCTAATCCCGTGCAACTTCAATACGGAAAATCACCTTGCTTATATTAAAAAAAGGAAGAAATATCAGGTTGAGCCTGGCCTGATAGGACTTTCTACTTTCTTTATCTTTCTGAGCTTCTATCTTTCTATTTTTTGTGGGTCAGTCTATCTGGATTCATTTGCCATTCATTCAGAAGACAAGAATCCGGTAATCCAATCAGTAGTAGAGCTACTTATATTAACTACAGGATTTGCTTCCAGTAGTAGGGAACAGAGAACTATTTACTTTGGGAACAGACTTCCTCTTCCTTTTGTCGAGTGAGCTTGAGCTTCCTCGTTGTAATTGAAATCGTTTGGGCTCAGGTATTCCCCCAACAACGGAAAAAAACTACAGCGGATGATAGCCGGTTGCCGCTCTATCTAGTCGGATTAGTTCTGTAGCCCTTATTCTGTTAGTGGAATAGCCCGCTCCGCTCTATCTAGTCGGATTAGTTCCATACTCTTTTTACTAGTCGGATGGATAGGAACAACTAACTGCCTAGCTCACAGGCTCGTATGACTAAATCAGACTTTCTCGCCTGAAGGCACTTTCACACTTCTACCGACGGATGAAACCTCTATCCGATGTGAGCTACTCGATATCTTGACTTGATCACTATGAATATGAAACTTCTTGCTCCTTCGCCTGCTTGAAACCGCATTTCAAAATCCCCGTCTTTTTGTTCATTTTACCGCTTGAAACACCGTCTTTCTTTTTGGGCGTTTACCTAACACTCGTTCCAAAATAAGTTGATTGGCTCACGTACTATCGTTCTATTTGAATTCCGTTTCTCCTGAAGCTTGAAAGCGGCTTGGCTTCATACTCTAACGGATTGGACTGAAACCGGCCTGTAAAAGCTTCCATCGCCGGAGACTGAGCTTCATCTGGACTTATTCCCATTGAAATTCTTTCCTCTCTCAAGTAAAGCTAGGTCAATGAAATGTGAAAAGGAATGAGATCCAAGGTACGAAGTAGAATAGGTAAGTCCGGAATGAGAGAAAAGATAGATCAAGTCGGGAAGGTCCGAACCTTCACTTTCACCGGAACCCGAGATGTTTAGTGGGGAACAACCAACATGCGAATGCTAGTTTGAAGGCTTGCGATCAATCGAACGAATGCGCTTTCTTTGGGATCAATCTAGTGAGCTCGGAAAGCGGATAGTTTCGTTCTGAAAGTATATTCTTTCCCTTAGAAAGTGATCTATTGAGTCAAGTGATCTATTGAGCTATTGAATCAACTGATCCAGCTGCTTCTGTTGACTATACAGTCGGTTCTGTCGCTTCAGCAGCATAATAACGTATGTAAGCAAGTGATCCACAAGACTAGGGTGGAAAGCTTCAGTTCCTTCCTGAGAACGTAGAGTACCTTTCCCGTCAGAGTCTAATGTGTCTCAACAGGCTCGGTTCTGGACTATGTGAAGCAGTTCACAACCATCGATCTTGGACTTAACCGAGATGGGGGAGAATCTTCTTCTCATGGAGTCAAAAAGTGGGCTGAGCTAGAGTTGCCAATAAGTGAAGGACTGGGCTTCAGCACTCGCAGCAGCCGAGCGCCTCGAAGTTCAGGTTGGACAAAGAAAAGAGTGGGCCTATATAACTCCTTAGATTAAATAAATAAATAAATAAGAATGGATCCGCGCGCGGAGGGACAAGTTTGCTAGTGACCAAGCATCGAGTCAAGCTAGCTAGAAAAGACTAATGCCCGAACAAAGGCTAGTCATATTCTTTTCACTGCCCTTATAAACAATCCTAATCAGTCACTTTATAGTACTCTTTATTTCGTGCTTTCCCCGAGTGGGGCACACCAATAGGGCTTCTTATTTTGCTGCAAAGTCCCTTTCATAGTGAGTACTTAAGTAGTACTCGTAGATCGTAGTTCTATCGAATATAAGATGCACGCTCCTCCAATTTATTTTTCTTCCCCAATTCAGAGTACAAATAGACCAGGCTTGAAGAAGCTGCTTTGATAGAACCAGGGACAATCTATCTATTAACTGGTAAAGGTACTCCCCTATAGGAAACCAATGATAAAGAATCACCATGTGGAAGTAGGGATTCCAGCGATAAAAAAGGGACTAAGTGGAGAAGTAACTAGGATAATCAAGCTAGAAAGAAAGGAGGAATGTTAGTAGCTCTGTAAGGAGGAAGAAGTGGAACTCAAATGGCCCGATCCGACTACAATGGGAGTAAAAAAACCGGAACTACCTTTTTGCCATACCTAGAATCCCATCTTTTATACGATTGGAGTCTTTCATCTTTCTTCGGACCGGACTAATGAATCTTGACTTGAACACTGAAGCTTGAAAGCGAGTACGAGAACCCTCCATCTTCCTCCTAAAGGATTGAACAGTTTCTCCTGAAGCTTTCACCACTTGAACACTGGCAGGGCCCCACGGAACTAAGAAAGACAATAGGACAGGACCGTTCAAGCATAATCGTAGCTTTCTCAGCTTGAGCGCATCTCCTTCCTATATAGATAGAGACTTTCCTAATCGATTGAAAACCTATCTTTCGACTCTTTCTCGGCTTGACTCACTATACGCAAAATCACTATTTCGCTTTCCTCAACCGTAGTGGATAGCCCATCATTTAAGGATGGAGAGAATGGTTGACGCCTAAGAGGAATGGTTGACGCCTACTTCACTTCGAAATGTGAGAAAAGTTATGAAAGACCGTAAAATTGTTCATTTTTGATCGGATTTCCTTGACTGGCTAACTACTCATATAAAATAAGCCTACTTGACTGGCTCGTGAGCAACTTACTAGAAAGAGTTCTATTTGAATTCCTTTTCTCCTTCAGCGGAAAGAAGGAAAAGAAAAGACAAGCGGACCCTTGCCCACTGTCGATGAACTTTCCTGGCTCACAACTAGAGTACCTATCTATTTGAACTTCGACTGAGACGGATCGGATTAAATAGTTCATGAGCTTTCCGAAACCGTACTTTCTACTTGAGCTATCTCGCTTTCCTAAACCTACTGAGACTTTCCCTTTCTACTTTCTCGTGCAAGCTTTGAGCAGAAAGGATATTTACCAACACTACTGAAACAGCTTGGTCAAAGTAGACTGCTTGATTCCGAACTTACTAGATATTTGAATTTCCCTACCTGACTAAATGAGGTCGGGAATGTATTTACTTTGCTTCTCACTACTTACTAGATATTCAAACTTTCCTCGCTCTATCTATTTCAGTTTATCCTTCAGCTTGAAAGCGGATGATGCCCACTGAACTAATAATCTTTAGTCCCTTTCCCTTTGATAAGAAGTTCCTAGAAATGCCATCTAGAACACTCCTCTTCCCCTTCTGTTCACCCGCTAACGTGAGCTGCTATCTTTACTTTCTATCTTTCTTGGCTCGTGAGCAAGACCGATAAAGGACGGAAATTCCCTACTTCAGTTGTGAATTACCGGCCCACTGCGAGCAACTTGGCCCTCCAAGATCAGTTTCCTTTCTCCCTCCTGCCTAGGCATTCCTTCTTTCTTCGCCTGGCATTCCTCCCATTTCCCGACGGCATAGGTGCACATCTGCTTCCCACCGCATTAAGTGCATGCAAGATCCAAGGTCTTGGCTTGGCCACTCCATAAGAAAATATCTTTGAATAGCTTCCAACAACCAAGGGGAATCCAAAACAGCGAAAGGAAGTCAATTTGAAGGCTATGGAGACAGGATCTCAGTAGTTAGATCTGACCTGCAAATGAGAACAAATGGACCCAGGCTAACCTTTGCCTAGTACACTTCAACACCAGCTCCCAAAGAGCTTTAGAGCACCGCCCAGTGAATAATGGCAGCCCAAAATGACGTGGCAGGGATGGATTGTGAGAGATGGAAACTGGAGTCAAGTCCCGAAGCTGCTCCCTAATCAATAAGCCTACCAAGGGAGTCCGCCATCAAGATTCATCGGTATGGAGAAAGAGGATCCCCTTGTCTAGTCTCTCTAGTCCCCTGAAAGTCACCTTAGGGGGGGGGCAAGTAGATAAGATTGAGTATGAAATCGTGGATACACAAGCCCTGATCCACTCACACCATCTAGAGGTGAAACCAAACTGCTGCAGCATCCTCAATATATCAGAAGATATCCAATTTGATATCTCTTCCTTTTCTGCTCCCCTTATACTTTCTCGAATTCTTCCATATGTCTCTTGGAACACCACACCACAGCTATCCAGGAACGAATGATAGAAGGGAATGTCAGGTAGGCTTGCGCTCTAGAGAAGTTATGAGAAAGAGATTTGTCCTAGGAGAGGAGCGAGGGGGGGAAACATTGACTTACATGAGGAAGTGAGGGGAGGTCAATCTCATATACGGATTAACAGCTCATGCATTCCAGCTCAAGGAAGGGAACCATTTCCATCTATATACGTATTTGCAATGGAAGGAGAAGGGGGTTGCTAAGGTCCATTCCCGCTGTCATTCCTCTGTCGGGTATAGAGGTTCAGTTAAAGCTTCGGGTGGGTTGGGGGAAAGAGGCGGAAGCTCCCACCCCCTGGAGCAGAGCAGAGCCGGCTAGACCAAAGGCAGGGGAGTAAGCAACTGAGCCAGCTTTTTACCTTCTTGATCGAGAGAAAGCATCAAAGGCAGGGGTAGGGGCCATCAGCATCTCTTCCAGATACAGTCGAAAAACTAGCTGACTCGATTGAAGTTTAAGTAGCAGGAGGCTGCGGTGGAGGCTCCAGAGCCAGATGTGGAGCTAGCAGCAGCCATTACTTAGGCAAAAGCACTTTTGCACTTGGTTAGAACACCTGATAATCTGAAACAACTCAATCCCGATCTGTAACTGCATCCGCTAAAGACTCTGTAACTCGGGCTTTAGTCTTTGTATTTTGATCTCATCAAACCAGGGTCTCGAGCTCGCTATCGAACGTGTCAATGAAGTCAACTGAATCTGCCATTGAATCTCTGGGACCGGCCTACTACTGCTTGGTCAACTTCAGGTCCGTAAACCTCCCTACCAGCGGGGCGAGCTAAGAAGTCAAAAGAAAAGGAAGGGAGACCGAAGCACACATGGACGCCAAGGCCAGAGAGAATCGTGCACGCAAAGGTCCAAGCTCTTCCGTCTATTGGTAATACTAAGCATAAGTGTCCGTTCACTCCTCATGAAAAGGAGTAAGCGAATAGTCCACTTTCCCAGTTCATACCACACGTAAGCGAAACATCCCACTCCCCCTGTCTGTAGCAAATGAACCATAGCGAACGGGCGGAGCTCACCTCATCAAAGCTAGAAGAAGCTCATAGGAGGCTCGGAAAGCTGGAGCTCTCCTTCCCTTCACTATTCCAGAAAGAGATCTACCGCGGGAAAGGAAGCAGCATTAGAGTCGGCATCTGAGCCAGGAGGGAAAGGCATGAGATGGATGGGGAAGAGAGACGGGCATGATGATGACCCCTATGGATGGCTAGCTTTTCCTTCTCGAAGGGTGCTTACTCCATTATAAGGGACGACTACCACCGAAGGAGGCCTTGCCTACGATGAGACGAGACGACTACTTGTAACATGCTTCAGGGTGACGTAAAAATCCGTCATTCAAGTTTTTTTCTTGTTGTTCCTGTTTGAAACCTTATTCTTGTTTCTGCTCCGACGCCCCTCTCTTTCAATAGCTTTATGTGGCGCCCGCCACGCTTCTTCTTCTCATGGTTCTCGATCGAGCCGTCAGGTCTTGGTCTGGTTTCCGCCACGCGTCTTTGTTGGGATATGGTCTCTAGTGCGCCATTTCTCATAGCAGATTCTTATCCCTAGTGGACAATATCAGTGAGGTTTTTATTGATTCGCCTTCCTTCTCCCCTTAGTTCTGTCTATTACGCGGACCAACGACTATAACCAGTAGAGATCAAAGTCGCTAGCAGTGTGGATGATCATCGACCGCCTACAGCTGTGAGACGTGCTAGTAGGGATAGACCAGATCATCGGCCGTAATATGAAACGGCGTGCTCTTTCTTTTTATGACAAGTGGCCGCCAGTGGACGACAATAGGTGTCCGGTACGTGCTTCTAATGATTATTCCAGGCTCCAGTTCGGTCATTGGCCAGGTTAGTGATGAAAGGACTTCCTGCGCCTGACGGTGGGAATAGATTCCGCTACGTCTGCAAATGATAGGGTGATGGCTCCGGAGCCTATAGGTTGACATCCAATTCTAGAGCCAGATGCTTTATTCATTGACCAAGTAATTGGCCAAGTCAAAGCTGTAGGGGCTCCGGAGCTCCTTTTTGGTCCAGGCACCTACTACTATAGTATAGGGATTATTAGGACCATATTGACGGTAGCACCAGCATCTAAGCTATCACCTTACCCAGATATAGGTCCCCCGGTGGAAGCAAGGCCAAAAGCAGCACAGTAGCAAAGCCGCAGTAGGGCGCAAACTAAAGGGAAGAGCTTAATCCGGTGAATGGAAGTCTATCCATGGAGTGGGGCGAGGACAGACAGGCTCTAGGTTTGGCTGGCGGTCTCTTTGTTCCGGCCCGTCCCGTTTCGTGTGCTGTACCGTCCGCTCTGTTTGAGCGCGTTGCTAGGGCCAGTGTGCTTCGCAAGTTTTCGTTCTGCCGTGCCTGCCTTGTGCACAACACCGCTCGGCCGATTCTACTAGGGACACTGGACTGACGGACGGAATTGACGGACTAGTCCTGGGAGTGAAAACCGTATCTAGGTGTTCCGGAGAGGGAGTTGCGACAGAGGATTCATTCTTTCTCTTTCTATTAGGGAAATCAACCCAAAGATCAATGCCTGCTCGTCAAAATGTCCTACAAATATCTGCGATGATCGAGCGTTATTTGATGATTATGAGTCCTAGTTGCCCAGCGGCCCTGTTTTGCTATTGTCCAGCGAACCAAGGTTGCTTGCAAGGCCCGATCCGAACCGAGCAGAGCAAGGGACCACTCGAGACGAGCCTAATAACCGAACGCGGAGATCTCGTGTATACGACGCATGTGTAGGAGCGAGCCGAGTAGTCTACACTAGAATAAACCTTGTGCAGTAGGCCTCCACGGGGAAATCATATTCAACTACCACCGCTGGGGCGACTCCATCCCGGCCAGAGGACTACCTGACCGGTGAATCAAGTTAAGCCACTCAATTCAAGAATTCCAATTGTTCAATGAACAGCTCAACAATATCCTTTAAACAATCAATGCAATCTCACTCAATCAAGAAAGTCCACGGCTCCCATCGTACAGTAAGTAGTCACGAGATACTTTATTTTGATGAAATCAAGAGATGAAATGGTCCCAATTAATTGTAATTCAACGCGAGGTCTTCCTCCTCTTTATGAAAGACAGTAGGAAGTGGAGGCTACACCCATCAATCAAGCAATTCAATCGAAGGTAATCAAGAAATTCGTAGGACCGGTGGGTTGAACCGACTAGGTTGCTTGCAAGGCAAGAAATGCTCGAACGTAAGCGCGAGTGGATTCATTGCTCACCCGAACCCGATTCCTCTTGCTCTAAGTATATGGGACAAGTGAAGGGAAGCTAAGAGAAAGCCAAGCAAGCCGAGTCTAAATTCTATGGGTAGGGCCCCCTCCTTCCCGGAGTAGTCAGTTTGAGCGGAGACAGATGAGGCTTTTTTGAGTTCTCATTCCTGATGGCTTGATTGAAATAGAGTGCTTGGGCTTGCGATTGAGAAGATTCGGATAGAGAGGTCTGTGTCAATTTAGTCAAGCTCGTTTCGCATCCCATGCTTTTTCCCCAGTCACTTTGGGAACACTACTTCTCTGAATCCACCGCATGTTGTACGACTAAGAATGTGGCGCATTTACGACCCCATTGCAGTTGATATCGTGCTTCGGGATGCCTGGAGATCCAGGGCTAATTAATCTTCTGAGAGTCTCATTGAGATTCTTGAGTCTATCCCACGCTAAACAGGTAAAGGTGGAAAGAGCCCTTCTTCCTAGGCCACAAGAAGAGGGGTTTGAAACAACTAGTCCTCACTTTCTATAATGATGCTTCCGGTCACTCACTGATATCCCCTGACTTTAGTATGGGGGTTTTAAACCCGATCGATCCTTCAGGTCTTTGATAAGTTGAGTCTGGTAGAGATGCAAAATTCTCCACCTGGGAATCATGATTTTTAAACATGTCCACTGAAGGACGATTTCTCGGGCCTTGACTTGGTGACCTCTTTAGAAATCCTATCGATCACATGCAGAGCGGAGCTGGTCGTACCGTATGGGAGAAGATGAGACCACAGAATAAGCTTGGTCCCCCTCTTCCACCGGAAGCGGCGCATTAGAGGCGGGTGGTTGACTATCATGACAACCAGAGCTCGCTCTCCGCAGGGGCATCAAAGAAGATTTCAAAACACACGGCTGACGTACACCTCGAGACGAGAGCTCGCTAGGGATTGTAAACTTCGGTGGGTAGCGACTGAGAACGCGGAGGAGTCAGTCCCGGTGGAAGAAGTTGGTGTCAAAGAAGCTAAGGAAAGGTTCGGGGTAGTTGTACGACTCCGGATAGTGAAAGATATTCTTTCGGAACCAGGGAAGCAAGTCAAGTAGTCTTTGAAGCTCCTTTATCCGTGCTTTGCCGATCTCTAGAAAAAAACCTCAATCCGTATGCGAGCTGTTCTCCCTTATTATTAAAAGGTATGCTAAACTTAAAGAGCTCCAGTTGCCTTATGGGCCCGAGGGCGAGAGTGACGGCGTACTTCTCCATGGAGAACAGGAGAGAATTGAGCGCACTGTCATCCGTGGTTGGATCGATCAGTGGCTTAAGTCACTTCTTTGGCATTCAACGGTAGCTATGGATTTGAATACTCCATTAATGGAGCTTCTCGACTATCCGATCGTAGAAACTACCTGGTGTCGCCGAAACACTCAATCAGAAATCAAGCGTTTCGGTGCGTTGTGGAAAGTACTTGATATGGCTAGAAGAGGATACCGAGGCCAGCCGAGAATATTGGCTGCGTCTACAGGATCCATTAACTTGACGAGCCTTTTACCACATTTAAAATAGAGAACGTCATTTTTGTTCTCTTTACTTTCAAAATGTGGATGGAGAATCTTGCAATCCATCGTCCCCTTCATTTCATCCAGCCTCCCGCTCCGCCCGGTCCTGAGTTACCCTTTGATGAGCCATCCGTGTCCAGCTTTATCCATCCATCCAATGTCTAGCGGTTTCCATTTGACCATTTGGATGCGTCATTGGTGAGCTGCTGAGGTAGATGGTGATCGGAAATGGTATTCGGCAGTTTTGGCAATTATTTTGGTAGGGTCCAATTTCCGCTCATATTTTTTCTTTTATATTAATAATTTGGTTATTCCTTTGAAGCGAAAGGTGCCAGCATGTGAAGGTGAACAATGTGTTCCATGGGATTGGTGTGCGCTGTCTGATTGAGACAGTTGCTTTTGAGCCAAGTGAGGATATCCTCCGGGGGGTTTTGGGTGAAAGTGAAATGGAGTTGACTCCCTCCATATAGTTTTAGCTTTTGTGCAGTCTCGAAGCACATGGAGAACATTTTGCGTTTCGAAAGGACAAAGAGGGCAGCAGTTTTCAGCTAGAATGTGTATGTGGTGCGGATGACTCCTGGTTGGAAGACGGGCACAGAGCCTTAGGAAGTATTTGAGTTTGTTGAGAGTGGGGGTGGCCAGCGAAGGTCTTGACAGTTTGGAAATGAAAGGTTTGGTTCATCTTCAATGGTTGTGGCTACCAGTGCATATGCAGATTTTGTGGTGAATCTTTCTGAAGGGGTAAGTTTCAAAATGAGTTTATCAGCTGATCTACGACCACCCTCATCTATTACGGTACGGAAAAATCAATGGCACCAGAGGAAAAAAAGTCCAGAGAATGGAATGTCAGTTAGGGAACAGTAGTCAGACGCAGACCAGCGCAGGTGGGCGCCACAGCTGTCTTCCTCCCTGTGATATCACACAAGAGGTTTGGAACCTTTAGGTTTTAATCCATCAAATCAAACAGTTTTTGTGTTTTTTTTTGTTTTGTCTTAGTTCTGTCTAGCGATTCCTTTAAATAAATATGTCCTACGTCCCCTCTCTTAGTATTGGTCCTGCCCCGTACTCTGTACTCTATCTATCGGTCTCAACTAAATCAATCGCTTTGCCCGACTTGCTTTTCGCCACATTCAAGCTTAGGAAAGAAAGTAAAGATTGTATTGTTTCTAAGTCCCAATAGACTGAAATGGGGCATTCTGCCCATCTAAGAGTCTATTCTAGCAAACCAAGGGAAGCAGCTTATTTGTCCTAACAAGGGGTTCCCCTAACTTCCAACAGGGCATTCATTCGTGAAACCTGTTCTTCTTCGTCCCAACAACCTACCTTCCTAGCCTAGTAGCCCAGATCCCAGATCGGATTCACGTGCACAAGCTAACCGGCCCTTCTAGGAGTCATCCCTTCTTTAAGTTTCATGTCTGCAAATCGGATTCTAACTGTTAGGAATCTCTATCGTCTTCTGCATAGTATTTATATCGGAAATAATCCTCCATCAACAGACATGGAAAAAGAGCAAGCCAAGACTTTCACAAGAAAGCTGGACTTGGCTGGGTAAAACCTTTATTGGGTACGAAGGTAAGCCATAAAAAGGGGCTAAGCGGGTATTCACTCCTCCCTTGCCGCTACTACCGAGGCCTATTGTCCACGAAGTCTGATCTCTTAACTGGCTTTGGAAAGGCATACAAAGACTATTCGAAGACAATGGGATTGGGTCTCTTACAGTTCAATTCCAGGTGAAAAAGAAAGCGCATTACTCCTTCCAATATTCATTGCCTCTAGTTCCGACTTAAGAGTTAGACTGGGCGATATATTCTTTCTTGCGCAAAGCCTCTCTCCTGATCTTGATAGCACGGGAAAGAAGAACTATAGAGTTTGAGTAGAGGGAAAGCCCAGGTCCTATCGAACCTTTCTATGGTCGCCTCGGTCTCTTTTTTTTTACTTTTTAGGATCAACCTCTTTCGGATATGAAAGAACCAGCCCTTGACAGGCGAAGAGAGCATCAGTAAGGCTCTGCCTTATCTATAGAAAAAAAAAGAAGCTTCCTCTAGTCGGTCCTAAAGAGAAAAGTCTTCTTCCTTTACCTCAAGGCTTCCTACTTTCTTTCCTGGCGATTAGGAAGTTTCCTAGGCGTGGTACGGTATATGAAAAGCCTTCCATTGAACTGACACTCCTTTTCTTAATCTTATTCACATCCAGAAGCACTTTACGCTCCAGGACCGATTAGAGGATGTGTCCAACGATCAAAATAAGCAAGCCTTGCCGCATCCGATAGAAAGAAAATATATGCCAAACTTATATCCAAAAGCTAAGGGTGTGGACAATAGAAGGTGCAAGTTTTTCCGGGGCAATAAATATTCTCACTATCCAATATGAGTCTAGTTTATGAATACGAAAGTCTTTAGAATCTAATAGTCTTTCATATAGGTGGTAAGAAATAAGATTCTCGAACAACCTATTTTCTTCCTGATGTCCGTGGGTGTGGGACTAGTCATTCCCGCTACGCACCTTGCCTTACTAGCTTTATTGTAATCCTCTTTTCCCTCAATCCTCTTCTGCATCACCAATGATAGTTGACCAAGAACTCCTACTACCACTAGCACCGGTTACTGGAACAGCAGATGATTTCACTCTAACAACAGATATGGCTAAAGCACCGGTAAGACCAAGAGCAGAAATGAAGACAGCTTCTATGCCAAGAGCGTCTGCGTTGAGGAGATCTGGGTCTTCTACCCGGTGGTATAGGACTGGCAATTGAATTACTAACCGCAGTTGCTGGACTAGCACTTAAATTAGCTGTGACAGTATCCGTTGGTGCCGTTGTTAAAATGAGTGTTCCCGCTTCATCTTCCCCAATATTCTTAGATTTAGCAACAGCGGTATCAATACAATAGATAGAAAGACTCATCTGCCAGTCAAACTCTGACAGGCTGACTCTTCTTGGGTATGGGCTCCCCTGATAGTTAGTTCTGCGGAAGGCCTTCAAGTCGAGCTTCTAAGTTTCCCCCTTGAAGAAAGTCCAGATCGGTTGGTGCTGTCTTCTTGCTATAATTCTTCTGATCTGATAGATAGAACACGGATGGGTACAGCCTTCTAAGCTACAAAATAAAGAATGTCGTATAAAAAGTAAAGTAAACCCCCCCCGGTTAGAATTCTTCCCTGGCTCCACTATTCCCTTTCTCTATTTTAGAACGGAGAGCGGGCAAGGCCTCCATTGAAGCCTAGCTATTCGCCCTTCTTTAACACGATCCTGTAACACACTCTTATTGAGGCTAGGCTTAAGGCCGACTACTAATTATTATTCGAGAGCGGGGGAACTTCACTTCGAGGGAAGCTGTCTTCCCCGGGAAAACTCCAGAAAGGAAAGAAAGACCCGTAAGCTGCTTCTTTGCTCACTGCGATTGCGATGTCTTATTATATTACTCTAAAGCTCAGGGGAAATTATTCCCCGGCTCTTTTGAATGTGAATATTGAGTGAAATCCCTTAGTCTAAAAGTCTTCCTTGGCCTTGGCTAGTGTGAATCCTCCTCTAAAGAGGAGTGAGGTGTCCCACGGGCGTAAAAACAGTTTTTTTCTAGGCGACTTCCTCTTGAAAAGGAAAGGAACCAGTTACTTCCACCTTGGGGGTCTCCTAAAGAAAGGGAAGTCTCTCATGGAAAAGCTTTTGAGCTCGGCATAACAAACTTGGTCGAAAAACCCAAGTCTTGATGCCAATGTTGGCCCGTAAACCCTTTCTCAATGAATGGAGAGAAAGTTCGCAAATCACCTTCGTTTGTACCGGAACTTCGTGAACTAAATGTTGGCAAAGCCAATTATTCCATCTTCGGGTATTCGTGCCAGTATTTACGAACTCTAGGTTAAAAAGCTAAATAAAAGAAAGTTTGAACCTATTCTCCTTTCGATTGATAAGGAGAAAGCAGGCTCTTCAGCTACATCAAGTACCACATCATCCGATTCAATAGTAGCATTTTTACCGCTGACTTTTCACTTTAAGAGCATAGCATAAAGCGAAGAGGAACGGGTAAATCAATATAATTTCTCTTTTTCTCTTTATCCCGAAAAGGTAGTCTCATTCATATCTTAACCGATAGAATAGAACGACGGGGTTATAATTCAGATAGCTGTAATGTACTGCTGGTTTGACCTTTTATAGGGCAATATCTGTAGGGGAGCTGTAAGGTTGACTCATGTCTAGTGTCTAGTACCCTTATTCTTCTTTTCTTTTGACTGACTTACTTTGACAGCTATCCATCTCCAACTTGAAAAGCAGCGCAGCTCAAGTGATTAAAGTTATACGTACGTATAGTTGACTAAAGTGTAGTGTGTTCCCATTCCTTCCTTATCTAAGCGATGATAATTCTTTTTTTTTTCGCTGGTTTGGTTGGCTTGGCGACTATTAGGACTTTCATAGTAGCTAAGAAGCTGCAAGAGAACTTCACACCTCCCATATTAGGGAGAGACACAAAGGGAAAGGGAGGGGCATCCAGAACTAAGAGATAAGAAGATAGCACTATAGTACAAGATACAGAAAGAGAAGTCGACAGCGGCAGGGGAGACACTAGAATAAGAGATCGACAGTAGGGGCCGCTCTTTTCTCAAGAGTTGATCTACTAAAGTGGAAATAAGAAGACTCTCACCTTTACTTATCCAAGCTTTTCTTTTAGTCGGTCCCTGTCCTTAAGCCCAGAGAGCAGAGCGAAAGTGCTTTTCCTCGGAAGAGACTTTCATTAAAAAGATCAAAGTGGACTGCGCCCTTTCCAAAAATAAGGGTTTCTTTTAGTGAAGCTAGTGCTTTTGTATTGGGCACTTTATTCAATTAGCTTGTTTGGAGTGCTCGGCTCGCTTGTTAGCAACTATTCTGACTGGAAGAGCGGTTAAGAAAGACAAGTTGAAAGCAAGACGCTGACTTTCACAGCAGAGCGGAAACCGACCAGACGCTTCGCACCTTCCCTTCTTCATGCGAACGAACCGTAGCACATGAGATGAAATAGATCCGTTAACGCTATCTCTGAGAAGTAGTGCTATGAGGAGGCTCTTTGCTTCTTTCTAGCCCTTGTCTCTTCTTTCGAGACGTTGAGGGGTGAGAATGCCTTGTCTCAAGCAGGAGTTCTGATGTGACATCTCTAAATGAAAGAATGCTCAATCTTTTCGATAAAGTACGCTATACGGCAAAAGATTGAGGAATGAATTTCACATCTTTCTATTTCTATATTAGCACTATCGAAAGAAAGCTCCTTGCCTTTCTGATCTCACTGTCAGTAGTGATCATCTAGCGGAAGGAAAGCCATTAAGCAAGCCCTACCTAGTAAGTCGAAGACCCCCTCACCGTTCCAAAGGTGAATTAGGGACTCATTAGACTAGGCTAGCTACGGATATGTGAAAAAATTCCAAAGCTTCGGCTCATCAATCATGCCTTCATGACGGAAATCCTCCACGTAATGAGAGCGTGAGCAGCTTATCATGCAAGGACGATCCATAATTTACTTTTTAAGGAGTTTGGTGGCACGGTTCCTTGTCAGCGGTCTCTTGTACAGTGAGATCAGTCAGCCCTCCTTTTTAGCCGTATCGAACTCTTTTGAGTCAACTTGCCCTTTTCTTTCCTCTAGACTCCAACTGACTGATCGACCAGCCCTTTCTCTTTTTGAATGAGATGGGGCTTCCCTTTCTAAAGAAGTTTTTATCTATTGCGAGAAGTTCCTCCAGCCGCTGACTCTCTCTTTGGCAGTGACGAAAATGAATCTGGGTCTTGATCGTGAGAAGAAGTCAATACAGGCTCTGGTGAATCAGTCAAATCGAGTCGTCCAGCCCTACTGTAAAATTCCACAAGATTTGTTAATGATTCCCACTCTGCTAAATCTTCCTGAAAAGGGATTGCGAAAGCCCTGTCTCCTATTGGCGGAGAAGCAAAATCGGAATCAGAATTCGAATTTTTGACCATGCCTCAGACCGGAATACAGAACATAGTCACTTACTGCATGAGCACCTTGTTGGAGAAGATGCAGATCCTGAGCTACTAAGCTCAACGGATCCTTCCCACACATTGTCAACATCAATCTAGGTTTGCTTTAACTTCGGGGCAGAGAAAACTTGCCCGCCCGAACCCAACGAGTGAATGCTATGAATGAGCCTTCTTCCCTTATATATAAGGAATTCTAGCAAGTAAACTACCTTGGATTTGGGAAGCATTCCCGATCCTTTCCTTCCTCTCTTTCCAGTGGTCGAAGCCGGCTAAGGGCCATTTCCTTTGCCAGCCTTCCAGTCTTATATATAAGTAGTCCAATCCCTTGTTGTCGTATAGCGAAGAACTGGTTTTCCGTTAGTCCCTTATTCTGATACTGAGAAGGGGAAATTGACTTCTTCCTTATAATCTAAGCTCTAATAATTCCTTTAGGAGTTGGAATCTCTGAAAGCGGGGGAATTTACGGGTCTTTTTCCATACCCCAAGGTAATTGAATAGAAGATTGCCCCTGATATGACTAAGCGCTAGGGGACATCAAAGATGAAGGTAGTTTACTTGTTAAGGAAGATTCCAATATTCACTTTAGGAAAGCAATGGACCTCAGACCTATAGAATATCGAGAGCTAATAGAGAGCATGGACAGCTTAGGAATCATAACAGAAGAGACCGCCAGGAAATAAAGGATGAAAGCTAGCAGTCCCCTCTAAAGGGCTTTCGGGGACAGTTTCACGATCTATGACATCAACTTAGGAAGCAATATCAGACTTCAACCGCTTGCACCAATCGACTAAGCCACTGGGGGTGATTCACCTGCATCCCCATTTCCTCGATGCGAACCATACATAGAAGGAAAGCGAATCCAAAGCTTGAACAGATAATAAATAGGCTTAACCGCTAAGGTAGTTTACTCGTTAGAGTAAGGTTGTTTACTTGCTTACTTGTTAAGGAAGAGCTCCAAGCTTGTTCCTGTCTTTTCTTCCCCTTATGAAGAAGAGCCTTTCCTAGCCGCATTGAGTAGCCGGAAGAGTTAGAAGAAAGAAAGCAAAGCGCACTCAAAGCGGGTCTGGCTATGCCCGAGGAAGATAAGGAATGCCATCCATCTGTAACTGATAGACTGAAATTCCATTAAAGTAAAGAAAGAATGGATCGAAAAGAACATCACTGACGCAATTTGAAGATATGGATGTGGAGAGAAAGAAAGGGATAAAAGTCTATCCTGTCTTCTTTCGACCCTTCCCCTGGTCTCATGTCTTAGAAATTCGGGAAAACAGTCGATTAGGGCAAGCAGGCAAAACAGGCCAAGAGAAAAGAACTTTCCTTCCCTACTTCAACTGCCCTTGAGGAAAGACAGACATTGTCTTTTTAACAGACTAGAGTCACAGCACAGCTACTCATTGCTTGGGCCCCATTGATGAACATGAGATTTGTTATGAAAGGACTTATTTCCTTCTCTCTAAGAACAGCAAGTAGACCTGTCCTCTAACAAACAAAACTCACAGCTCTTTTCTTTGTCTTCCTATATGACATCAAGCAAGCATCACGGACCCTATTTCAAGATATGGATGGGGAATTGATAGAGGAAGATGAATAATTCCATTTCAATTTAATGGTTGTACTGCTACTGCTTCCTTTAGCTGCTCCGGTATCGGCATCGGCAACATTCAAAGTGGAGCTGATTCTATCACTCTCACTTGAAGCCTAGTCTGTAAGAACCATGGCATTCGATGCTTCCTGTACTGCTCTTGTCTAGCAAAGAGCCAAAGATCGTAGCGTTCTAACTATTGATTCAACCTCCTCGGGCATTATGGAAGCTGCTAGCTACCTTCTTACCAACCATTCTTTAGTAGCCAAGGCGATTGAACGAGATGAGTTCAAACCCGAAGGAGACTTGGATGCTGTCCTCTGAAAATCTTCTTTTGCCTTGGACTGGTGGGGCTAGCATGTGCTTCCTTGGTTCGGAGAGCATCAGATTCACTCGAACGCTTCTACTTCCTTCTCTAAGCCTGCACCCACACCACCTTTTCCATCTCCATTTTATTTTCCCTCAATTATCAGCCCAGAAAGAAAGAGTAGTAGGCTTAACATACGTGCTAAGACAAATCCCCTTGTCTAAATGGAAAGTCTTTAATCACATCATAATTTCTCCTTCGCATCATTTGATCGTCCTCGATTTGCTCTCTCAGTCTCCCCAGATTTGAGAATGGTTCTTTCCGCCGTGAACTGCCAAAGTGGTTAGTCTGCGGCCCCCCTCATTTTCCGTAAGTGAGAGCACTGCCCGAACTCCATTCTAGAGGGCCACCTGCGCTACCAATCCATCTAAATAAGGTCTTCTCCCGTGTTCTTCCCTGTTCCTACGGTCTTGACCTGCAAAGTGATTTCCGAAAGCTCCCACCATGACTAAAAAGCTCCCAATAGGCCAAGTAGCCGCTTATATTATAATTAAGTAAGTAGGAAGGAGCGGATTCACACGCAGCTTTTTCTTTTATATTTAGACCCTACGCGCGGGGACCTGGGATGAATCTCCGACCGTAGCGTAGCCTTCGCTTCCCGATGATGTTTAGCAATCGAAAGGACCGGTCAAACGCGTTTCCTAGTCTCCGATCGATTTCGTACCGTCATTGTAGAGGGAATTCTCTCTTTCCGTTGCTAACTGCAAAGGCACTCGAGGGAGTAGGACTGACCACCTCACGTTTCATGCTGTGATTCAAGAACTAAAGCAATCAGTGTCGTCAGTGCACATGGCCAGGAAAGACTTGAAGTGCTTCACTAAATTATGTGATGTGGCAATTTGTACTATTAAGATGTCCGATGGGGTCTTAGCTCGGTGCCTTGGCGTTGAAGAAGCAGCAAAGAGACTGGAATAAGTTTGAGCTTCACTTCACGAGTCGGGATGAGAATCTCCCCTCACATGGTGCTGTTCCTGCGTCTCTCTGTCCAACTCGTTACGCAATTGACGTAGTAGACCCCTCGCATGATTGTTTCAATGATGTATTCAATCAAGACAAGAAAGATACGTCGTAATAAAATAAGGTTACATGATTGGTCTGTGAAGGAACACCAAGAAAGAGGATCAGACTTGACCAGTTCAGACTATGGAAGTTTCGATCTTCCCACAAATATTTTAATGGTGTCGATAGCGTGTCACGTCATGGTAACCGATATCATCAACTGCTTTCGATCTTGAATGCTATTTTCCGCTCCTTGATCACTTTCTGGGATGACAGTAAGTCTTCTCACCAATGGGGATCCGGATGAGTGAGATTGGTCTTTGTCCAGCTACTCGGTCAATGAAGCCGGAATCGGGGCGGGATCTCTCAGTCCCATTCCTGATCAAATAACATCTCAAAGAATGGAAGGCAGCATCGAGCCCCGAAACGGCAAGCCATGCTTCAAGCTAAGTCAGTCGGGATCTAATTGATTGCTAAACTGAAGGTAGTTTACTTGCTTACTTGTAAGGAATTCGCCTATTGCTCAACTGCTTCACTGGGATCAAAGTCCTCCTTCCTTTGACTATGTCGTAGCAAAGAGACCACTCCCATCAAAGCCTTCCCCGGCTGCCGGTTAGAGCAAAGACCTTTCTCCGGAAGTCTCTTCTGTGGCTGATACACATGCACGGCACACTGGCTATATTTAAAAAGCTGCTTAGATAGAGCTTTCGAAGGCACTGAGGAGTGGTTGGGCTGGGTTAAGCTAGGCTCCTCGGGCAAGTAGTCCCTTGATCCGGTGGTAGGGTTGGAAGGGGCTTAGAACAGCTTTCTGAATTGCGAAAGAATGAATATATTAGTAAGCCAAGGTAGTTTCAGGTGATATGACTTGTATTTGTCTATTGCGATGGTTCTTTGAATAAGAATAAACCTTTCCCTATTACTTCAATCATCCCGACTTGCTGACATGAGTGAGCAATCTTTAACCCTTGCTTTCAATGCTATACCGGAGATAATATTGAAGATCAAAGAAATTCACTTTCAACTTCGTCACGTTCAATTATTTCTTTTTATTTTATTGACGACGGAGGTTGGGAAGTCTTTATGTGCTGACCTGGAAGTGGGGCACATTGCTGAATACAAAGGTTAAGAAAAAGAAATATAATAAACAGGTGCCGGTCTTGTTTCACCTGGGTGAGTTCGTTAATTCAAGGAGATCAGATCAGGGGTGATATTCAATCCCTGGCTTGCAGACAATAGCTTCCCTCGAAAACCGCGCGTAGACTAGTTGAGTCATCAGAACGACCTGAAGACACTAAAGGAAGACGCAGAAAGGCCTCTACATTACTTATTTGATTTTACTTTCTCTACTCTTGAAAGGGAGAAGAAGGGCGCACAACAGCTATCTTCACAGCAATTTTCGAGGGCTAGGCCTATTCTCCAGTAGAAAGATTGAAGATTCAATTGCCTTACCTACGCTACGGTGGTTTGGTAACAGAGGATGATGGTTCGGGCACTCACTAAGATGACAATATGGGTCAATGACATACAGGTTCACTACCCAACGCGGGGAATTGCAGCGGGAGAAAGGCGAAGGTGTTATCAGTAGCATCCTGGTGAAGAAAAGGAACGTTAGCTATATGCTTAAGCAGACTCCGGAGAGACATAGAAAGCTTCCGATTGTTCTTTCTCGGCCCGTCCTTCCCTTTGCCTTTGGGGTGCTGCTTTTTCTTTCTAAGAGAAGAGAAGGGGGCTACTTTTTGCTTTATTGACTCAATCTTGTAAAGGCGAATTTAGTAGTAATTGCAAGCCGGGACACGGTCGAAGAGCCGACCTGTTCTCCTAACCCTTGCTGGTGTATTAACCCGGGCTTCATTAGCCACATACTCCTTGACGACTGACACCTTCTCTCACCCAGAAACATTGCAAAATGCCAACAGCGCAAAAAACTCTTTTCGAAGCTTTCGCCAGATCCTTTAAACTATCCATTGAAACTTTGAGGCAAGCAATCGGTCGAGAATTCTTCGGTTAGTGGATCTCTATGGTAGTTTACTTGCTTACTTGTTAGAGTATGGAAAAATGGCTGAAATCACTTTCCATTCTTTTCATTCCATTCCGTTGAGCCGAGTCCCATTCCCATCCTGGTAGTTGGAGAGTGAGATACCATTAAAGGAAAGGTTAAACCACGACGCTATTGGAATACTCTTGCCAAGCAGCCCTCCTCCTAGGTGTTTTATGGAAAAGGAAAACTTGTAGATGATTCATTTCAGGTTCCTTGAGCAGTGATTCCAGGCAGGACTTTTCCATGAGCAACAATTCCTCACAAGGTTTGAAACCTTAGTAGCTACCGGCTGGGCAGTAACCTCTTCAATGTCGACTCATCTGAAGTCAATTCAGATTCAAAGCAGTTGTCAGCTCCCTCAAGTGAGTTACTCGCAAGGTTTGAAACTCTATCAAAAGGGTGGAAGTCACCTTTTCCTAATCTGCTTTAGCTACAAAGGTAATCGTGGAAGCCGGGATCCTCTACTTAATTCCCGGAAGTGACAGAACTCTCCTTTCTTTCAATTTCGTATCTAGTTGAAACGGTAGCCTTGCTCACTCACTTTCTTTTGAGTTCGAAAAGAGCTAATTCGAATCTCGATCTCTGGAATCGAAACCAAGACCAACGAGCCCTCGGTCAAGCGAAAGACTTACGACTTTGAATTGAGGATCACTAGAATCCGAAGCTCTTTCAAGTCCTCTGGGCACAAAGGTAGTTTACTTGCTTATATTATTCTATATTATATAAGGTTGTTTACTTGCTTATATATTATATAAGGTAGTTTACTTGCTTACTTGTAAGGAAGAAGGAAAGGATCTGAAAAAGGTAAATCTGGTCCTTCTAGTAATCATCCACGATAGGTGGTCAAGTCGACCTACTAACCCGATGCATAACGACCTACTCATTGGACCTACCTATAGGTTCGACCTACCTATTCGCTATTGACGCTCCATGGTTTTCCTAGTGCACTATCGTCGAGAAAAAGCTCCCCTCTCCATAGTTCTATCCACACCTCTCGCTGTTTATCAATTTCATTTCAGAATGAAAGGCCTGCCCCCCGACAGATGAAAAGCACTAGCCCGATTCTCCATCTCCGGGAGTCGATCCTGCTTCTATCGCCACCTCGCACCTATGGAGCAGGGGTCTCAGCATTGTAGAATGACTGCTTCCGATTGAATATGCCAGATAATGCCCACATCATCGGTGGGGCCAGTCGGTTAATAGCGAACGAGAGGTAAGATGCAGTGTCAGGAAGACTTTTGTCCCTCCAGATCGAGGTAGTTTGATTCACAAAAGGCAAACAGATGAAAAGGTAGCAAATTCTGTCCGTCCGTTCGAATAAGGTCTTCTACCCTTCCATTCCTACCAAGCCCTGGCTGGAGAGGAGATACAAGTGAGTTGTCCGGCTATGGGGTACAAACAAAGATTGCTGAATGCGATGGTGGCCTTCCCCGCCATGAAATAAATGGAGCATAGGAGTACCAGATACGAGATTCCATGTTCTGCTCGTGGCAATGTCCCCGTGCGTGGACATTTTATGTATTGCTAAGCGTAGAATAGAATGGGCTTCTTAGCTCCCCCCTGTCCCCGAGAAAAAGCACCTTCGATTCAGTCGATAGCGTGCGTTATTTCCTGAATCCTTCCCTGCTTTGATTGATCCATGTGGCCCAAACAAGATCTAGAGCTGGGGGTAAAGTAAACATAGCGCGGTTCCAGCTTTCCCGGTTTGCTCAGGTGCCCGTTTAAGAGTAGTTCGTACGATCAATGAGTGGCCTGTCCCGACCGGATTATTCATTCGGATCGATAATTAGGTCTAGATCGAAAGTGAAAGTCTGGAGGTCGGGGGGGGGATTAGTTCGTTTGTCATCCAGAGCCAAGTATAGTAGAGATAGGTCACCCTCAAATATCTTGATTTCGCTGAGTTGAATGTTAAGGAGTTAGTGTCCCGAGAAGTTATCCGGTTCAGTTAGCTAGATGATTGATTAGTGAGGTGCAATCGTGAGGTCTTTCCAATAAAGGATCGGATGCTGGACTCCGAAAAGGAACATAATGGGATGTCGGGCTCATACCTCTGCTAAACAACTGCTCTTCGATCCCGATCTGCCGCCTTCGCACAACCGGCACTGGCTCTGTCGATACTGCTGGCCTCGACCGGTCCACTAGAAGGAGCAACTGGAGCTCCTACTATCCCTAGAAGCTGATGTTGGTTGTTGGCTAGGCTCGACTTGAACCACCGGGCTTACCCATTCATTTTTTTAGTAGATCATGCCTCCGTAGTTTTTGGTATTTAAGCCTTCCATTTATCTGCTACTTCTGTTCTGGAACGGATGCCCTCTCCAACTGGACTAGAATAAAGGAGGGCCGGGCCTTTCTATGTTTTTTCATTCCGCGGTTCCCACGTATCTTTGGACAAGAAGCTTTTCATACGGCTGTTATTGTTATCAATAACCAACCTACACTACTTCTAAATCACAGGTCTCCTTATGAAATCCTACATGATGCTCCACCAGCTTATTCATCTCTCCGGGCCTTTGGATGTTTATGCTACGTCCACATCTCGAAGTTGAAAAAAGAATTATTCGGTATCTTAAGTGTCTCCTGGAAAAGGTATTTGATATGCTTTTAATAGACATCGAAGATGCGGATGCGGATTGGGCCGGCTCGCCGACAGACAGATAGGAGGTCTACGACTGGATACAGCACATTTTTCTTTTTAGTTTTTAGGTAGAAATCTTGTGACGTGGAAGAGTAAGAAGCAAAGAGTTGTCGCACGGTCGAATGCAGAAGCAGAGTATAGAGCAATGGCTTGTGAGTTTATTTGGCTGAAAACCTTACAAAGTGAGCTTGGAGTTGAGGTCTCTCATCCTATGAGAATATTCTTTGATAATTAAGCAGCAACTCACATTGCCTCTAATCTGGTTTTCCATGAGCGAACCCTTAAAGTCAGTCGCCTTAGATCATTTTTCCTTGTCTTGACGGGTGGAAGTGAAACTCATATTACGAAAAATTGCATATATTATATTAGATCAGGACTTATCTTCCTCTCAATCCGAATCGAGCACACCGAGAACGACAGACACCTAAGCATGAAAACGAACCAATCTACCTTTGTATCTTTATCTTCGCTGCACAAAAAAAAGAAGGAAAAAAAATGTTGTATGCGACATCGCTGCCTCCGCCTGACAGCGGGAAAAGCAATTTCTTGTGAGGGGGCCCACCTCCCTTTCCCCCTCCTCCATGGCCGAAAGCGTGCTTCTTGACCACGGCCGCTCTTCTCGATTGAAGCACCGCTATTCATTTGATTAGACAGGCGCACGCACAAGGCGGCCCTCTAATATAGTAATAGTACAAGACCAAGACCACTACAAAGTCCTCTAACCTAAGCATCACTAAAAAAAATCTGCGGCTATATTTACCGCTTGAATGTAAAATTGGCTCTGAGCTCCAAATGTTTCTAAACTTGAATACATTTGGGATAGAAACTGAAGATTCACTGGATTACCCTCAACCATCCGCTCTAGAACATCGTATACCTGTCTTCCCGGCGGAAGTGGAATGTTATTAGCCTGGAATAAAGGTTCCAGGAACCTAACAGAGATTTGTTCCTTTATCGTCTCTGCTACGGACTCGGTTACCCGATTCTGGTAATTATCGAGGGTCATATTTCGCAGCCGGGACACTCGCCAACTGGCGACCATCCAAACGGCAATCGGCAAAATAAGAGTTCTGCGCTAAGTGTACCAAAAAAGTGAGTACTATGTCAGCAAGATTGTTCATACCTTTCTAAATATAAGTCGATCTATTACGACCAGCGCGGTTGTTCCTATTTCATTTTCTTCTGACAAGCCCTTCTTAGAAAGCACGCACTGAGTTACTTACGGAATCTCAAATCTCTCTCGACGCCGAGAATGATTTATATCATGTGCAACCCCATCTCCAACTGAGACCACTCGACCGATCTCATCCACTTGAAAATTCGACTAAAAAAAAATGGATATTTCTTTTATAGTGTGCGCTGTTCGCCTGCCTTCCTGACCACGGATAGGCTACGGGGCTTTGCACTTCGGCCCCTGAGAATACCACATCAAGGTGACAGGATTCGAACCTATGGCCCTCTGTACCCAAAACAGATGCGCTGACCAGACTGCGCTACACCTCGTCTCACCCCCCCCGGAGCATATAGATCCACCCGATCGATGAACACTTGAACCGAACTCGCCCATCCTTTTGGGCACAGGGACGCGAGAACCAATCCGAGTCATCATTTTTTTTTATCTACCTCCTGCACTATACGGCTTTTTGGCTTCCTCTTTCACTTGAATTTCCAAATCCGGCTCGCTCCCGGCTACCTCACCTACGGCGACCCTTCGCCCGCTTAGAAGTGGATTCGAACCACTGACACAAGGATTTTCAGTCCTTTGCTCTAACCAGCTGAGCTACCTGAACCACTTTCCTAAAGTCTGTTTTCTTCATCGAATAGCGCCCTACCTTACCACTTGACTAGTAAGGGAAAAGCCCTTTTAATAGGCTTTTTTCGCTTGTTCGTCAAGCTTTCGAGCTGCTCTTTTAACTGCCGCCTAATCTCCCAACATGCTCAAGAACCGAGAGCCGTCCAGGGACTGGACGGCCGGAGGGAGCTTGCTTATAGATATAGAAAGAAAAGAAGATAGGCCAAAAACAACGCGCAACGGGCTCTCCGCTCCTAGTCACTAAGTAGTGCTATTCTGTCCTCCGGGGGACTCCACCAAGAGGTTCTTTCTCTCACGTAATTTCGCCCGCCCGTTCGACTTCCGTGCCGGAGGAAATGGGATTCGAACCCATGATACAATCTTCTTGTATGTCGATTTAGCAAACCAATGCCTTAAGCCACTCAGCCATCCCTCCAAGTTAAGTTGTTGATCGGGATTTTATGTGCGTGTGCGCCCGAAGGGCTATCTGATCCGATCAACTGCGAAAGCCGTAGCGCGCTAGCGCGCGTACTCTTCTCTTCCTCTATCTATGAGCGAGACTCTATCCAGATCTGCCCTGCTTCCAAGCCATCCAAATCTGCCACTCCTTGGGCGAGGCCTTCCTTTCTATGAAGACCACCCCACCACTGAATGATGAACTTTGCCAGTCTTCGCCCCCGACCCGACCAGGAGAGGAGACAGGGTCAAGCCAAGCCCTTACCCGCCTGAATGGAATTCATATCTCCTTCGTCTGGTCGAGAAGGGAGAAAGCCCGGGGAACTGGACCGTTACTCTTCTATTCTATTACATTACATTACGGAGAAGTCCATTCTCGTCATGATCGATCCACGTCCTACCGTAGTGCCCGGAGAACCTTAGCAACCAAAGCTAGCTTACTAAGGCGAAGGAATTCTTCGTAGATTGCACGAGCTAGCCAGCAAGCAAGCAAACCCCTCCTTACTCACCTCTTAATCTATAAAAAAGAGCCCTCCCTCCTTAATAATAAGGTAAGCTTTCAAGCCCCTTTCTTTACTTGATATTCTATTAGTAAAGCGCTGGAGCGCCCTTTGTATATAAAGGTAAGGCCTTAATTTTCCCTATCTTACTTATAGGGGGGTGCGGTGCTTTTTGTTTTTTGTTTGTGCGTGCAGTAAGGTAGTTTACTTGCTTAGATTATAAGGAGAAGTTTGGGATAAAAGCCCCGTCTCCCTTCTAACTAGGAGAGAAAGCTCTGCGAGCTTCCCCTTAATGGATGGAAACGCCCGCCCTGATCAATGCGAAATTGATCGAGATGGGATCATGATTTGATTGAAGATGCGTAAGTAAGAGGAGATGGGAAGGTTGACGGGTCAGATATCGAGGGACTAGAAAAGATATAAAATAAAGGATGGAGAGTTCGAGCGCCATTTACTTAGCCATTGACGAGCCAATTGGTTGTTTACTGGTTCCGGTGCTTGGGTGCGGAGCTAAGGGAGAAAGAACCAGCGTTTACTGAAGCACTGGCTACCTTAGGAACTCAAGGGAGTCTTAGAAAGCTTCGGATCCAGGATGGCTACACTTGCAGTTAGATCACAGGGTGAAGCTGGAAGCAACGGATCGGAAAGAAAGACGTAGAATGATCAACCGATCACATGAATCTTGGCTGGGATTTAACTGATTGAACCCACCTGCCGGAGACAAGCGATTGAGAGAAGGACGGTAGCTCACCAAGTCGATATTCAAACCCCTACCTAAGACTGCACTTCCCATGTTTCCATCTCCTACTTCGGCAATCCATATTCTGTTCTGCTCGTAGATGAATCCAAAAGACAGAGCAACAGGCTGCAACTGAAAGAAGGAGGTCGATTGGGTGTTGACAGACTGAGATGGAACGACGGGAGAAAGGATGGGAAGGACACTCACAGAGATCTACTTGCATTGATTGCTGGGAAGTGAATGATGGGATCGGATCCCACCTCCTACTGAAACCGATGGATGGGACCGCTAGCAACCGAAGTTCCCAGAAGAAGCAAACAAGCAGAGGCAGTGAGAGGCTACGATGCAAGGGGCTGGAACCAAAGCAAAGAGAAGAATGCAAGGATGCGGTTGGATTGATTGAACTGAAAGAAGGGCTGGGTGTCGAAAGAGGATAGGAGCAAAGCACGAGAATGGATGCCTTCAAAATGCTCGGGTACTGAAGAACGGTTCGATCGAGGCGATGTCGAGTTATTCTGCTTTTCCATGTCTTTCTTCGAACGGGCGGTATGAAAGCGAGAATGAACTCTTTCTCTTTCTCCAAGACCGCCTCCGGCGATATTGGATTCTCTATTAGATACTGATTATGATTCGACCTTCCACCGGCGGTTCGGTGAGCATCTCCAGCGATACGATAATCAGAAGCATCCATCCGCTTCTCCCTACCGACCGTCGGTTCCGATTCAGTAAAGTAATAGCTAAGGCACCTGGCTCTCATGCTGCCTTGCCATCTCCAGCCATCTAAGCTCTCCCGAGGGAAGTTCATCCAGAAAGCTTGCTAGGGACTCGAAGGTCATTCCCAGCAATTCAGTCGGTCGGTGTTAGCAATCTCAAGATCTTATTCACCCTCTAAGGTTCTGCAACTGGCGCAAAGGAGAGACTCAAAAGAAATGATTGAAGGGTGAGATGGCTGGTTGTTAAGTTTGAATCCCAACACCACCTTTTGTTCTGTTTTATATGTCCCAAGACTATAACGTCTCTTATATACGTATTAACATAACAAGCCGAACTTTTATCCTTTTATCTATCAATCACAACCTTGATAGGTTTCAATGTAGGTTACTAATAAATATCACCACCTTTATTGGGCTAATTTACCATGTAGGCTATCTACTCTCCCCAACCAACCCACCCCGCCTCAATGTTTCATTGATAGGGGCTTTCAAATGAAGCGGGC